>JAXCLQ010033327.1:0-25067 GCA_035584115.1 Cedrela odorata | reverse complement strand
AAGAAAAATAAAATCATGTACTTAGGTCTATATATGTATCTATGATGTTTTATTACCTAAGTGTCAATTCTACTATGCATACATACTTTTTTTTTTTTTTTAAAATTTCATTCGCACCCTAACGCGTTTGAAAAAAAATTCATTATTATCGGAATCGAATACATTTAAAGTATACCGAATTTGGTGGGTTCTACACAGGTAATAAGAGTAAGGCATAAGAGTAAAGCTTGGGGTGATGGTGGGAATTTGTCATCTGCCGGTAACATCCCTGGATATGGAATGTTACAGTATCGACCTATATCTTTAAAGTATCTATTTACCTTCACCAAGACTGCCATAAGTGTAGGGAGACATATAGAAACTCAATTTATGCTAAACTCATAATACTCAATACACTCATACAATGAAACTGACTTAAGTTTAACTAAGCCTTGATAATGTATCAACTAACCATAAACAATCATGTGCGATAATGAAAATTGTACAATAACTATTTTAACCCTATGTTCGAATAATATAGTTTACAATTGGATACACTTAACTCTTTAAAAGATTATAATTAAGACAGTATTATAGTAATTATAACAATCAAATTATATTTTATTAGAAAAATAACATATAAATGTTATGACAAGAGAGTAGATAAAAACAAAATAACTAATGTTGCATTATTATCTATTTTCGTTAAGAACCAATATTATTTTCTTAGTTTAATAGCAATTAAATTAGATTGTTTTAAAAGCATGTTTTAAGTCCAAATCCAAATCCTATAATTTTTTTGACTTGTGTACTTATTTATACTAATTAAAAAAAGAAGGGTTTTAAAGGCAAATATTCATTCGCTTAGGTATGTTCTACTCTATACTTAAATGTATTTATGAAGAATAGAATAGAATAGATCAATTCCGAGTTAAGTACTGTGTATTATGTATTTATTAAGTTCTTTTAAGAAAATCAAGCATAACTTTTATTATATAAACGAGGAAATGCGTTAAATATGTTTTGTAGATATAAACAGAAGAAGTATATGGCAGATTTGTAAGAATTTAAGTTAGAATAATTAAATTTGAAGAATGAGTTTTAAATAGTTATAGTATCCAAGTTGCATAAGAAATAGGTTTATGTTAAGATTTTGATGTAAAAGGTTAATTATGGATTATTAATAAAACGACGTTGATCTTTCAAATGTCTAAGATTTCTAGTTATTTATTGAGGTAAATAAATTCTTTCATAACATATGTACTTTGTTATTTTAAAATCTAAAATATAATCCTAACTTTGTTATTTTAAAATCTAAAATATTTTTATTGTGATATAAGTAAGTGAATTCATTCATAATGTATTCTTTTTACGTGCTTTCATTATCTTCTATCTAAATTCATTTTAAATAGTAAAAATTATTTTGGCTTCAAAGATAATTATTTTTTAATTTTTATCTCAAAACAAGTTTTGAAATTTGTTATTTAATCAAATTTTTTATTAAACTAAAAAATATTTCAAGATAACATTAAATTTGATATTTTATAATATATATGAAAAGTTATGATAAATAAGTAAATATTTTGGCTCATTGTCCGTAGTTATTGTTACCATTACCATTGTTGGCTAGCTGAGTTATTGTTGTTGTTATCAACTTATTGGGTTCTATTTGTGCACACTATTTTGTTACTGTTATGACGGTATTTTCAGAGTACTTTATACTAATTTGGCCAAGTCATTTGAGTAGAAGTGATATTATGTGACATGAGCAAAATTATTAATATTTATTTAAGTATTTGATGATTCAATATTTATTACTATTATCTTTTATTCTGAAATGTGTTTGGCTTAATAAATGATATTAAGATTTTCATTATAATAAATATTTTTCTTAAAAGTTAAAGTCATATTTTAAACTACTTATATAACGATAAGTGTTATTTTTGGATTTGTTTACCAGTTAACAACTCACACCTCCTCAGTAATATTTTGCAGATTGAGTTTAATATTTTAAAAGGATGGATTTAATAGAGGCTTCATGGTGTTAGGCTTTTGGAAGATTGGATCTTCAAATTAAAAGAATAAAGGGAAACTTTGTTATTGATCAATAATTACATTCGGAACTACAGTAGAACTTTTAATAACGTTTAAGTTATTATGTGTAATCTCATGGTTTGAATATTTTAAATTACTTGATCATATAAAATACAATTTGAGAAATATTATTTTTGAGGTTAATGTTTAAGACGCATCACTCTATTTTGGCACATGTTCAATATATTCAAATTAGGGTGTTACAGTAATTGTAACAAAAAAAAATTGAATAAATCGTTCAAACTAGAAAAAATTTTAATGAACAGGGATCTCGTAAGCATTTTTAAAAATATTAAGATTAAAGTGTCTTTTTCAAATCTTGAAGGTGTATATGCCATATTTCCTAAGAAAACATGCAGTGCTTTTAAGAAAAAAAATTGCATAAAAATGAATTGCTTCTCTTTAAAATGCATGTAGCGTTTTCTCATATAACACTTAATAATTAAAATATATATATATATATATATATTATTTTTAATTCTTAAAATACTCCGCAAATATTATAAAATTATAATTTTTTAGTAAGGACCCAACTTTAGAATATATTAGATTCTTATCAAGCATCAAAACGTTTGGAACTTGTACATAATGCCGAGACCTAGATTTAGTGTGGTACACCTGAGATTGAGACTTAGAAATAGGGGTAAAGATTTGACTTGAGACTTAAAGCCGGGACCTCCAAGATCTAACATCGGGATTTAGGAATAAAGACCAAAGATTCGGCATTAAGACTTGGGTGAGGGTCCTAGCAACAAGTATTAAATATTTATGTCCAGTCTCATTTCTTGATACCAAGATCTTAACGATGTGTCATGGGATTCTAGCATCTAATTTTAAAATCTTAAGCTGGGTATAGGGATGACAATTTTGTTCGCAATCTCGCTCTTACTTGATTTTTATGAAATAAGTTTGGTATGTCTCTAAGCAAATTGCGAAGGATTTAAGAAATAAATTAAAAATCCACAATGGGTTTTTAAATGAAACGAGCACGAATAAATATCTGCGAATAGAATTGCACATTTGGAAAAATAGGGTAGATGTAAGTTCTCCCACCCCCATCCCTGCCCTTCATCCCCATTTGGAGAAAAATGGGGATGAGAATTTTTTTAGAGCTGTCTAATGGGTCGGGTTTAAAACCCAGACCTAGACCCACACCGACCCGGGGCACTATTCACCTGAGCTAGGCCGATTCAACTTGTTTGGAACTAAAGGGCACGGCCTATAATAAGCTCGTTAGACTATTGAATTGGTGAGTCGGTCCGATTCAACCCGCATTCCAAATGGTGGATTGAATCTAACCAGCCTGCTAGTTCAAATAAAAAGAAATAGTAGAAAATCCTTACAAAATTGCAAGAATTCCTACACGCTGCACAGGAAAATTGGTTTTGGAAATTGAATTTGGATTGGCCATTGCTGTAAGCCCTGTTCTTTGAGCATAAAGGTGAAATAGTCATTTGTATGACATTTATTTCACTCATGCATGAAAATGGTTAGTTAACACAGTATCGAGGCTTAGGTGAATTTAAATTAAGTTAAATGATAAGAATGAAATGAATTTGATGTTATGATTTGAAATTTTTTATAAGTTAGATTTTGTATATTGCCCTACGCTGAAATATTTGACAATCTTGATAATTAATTTATAAGTAGGGTCAAGGGGCAGCGTCCTTGCGAGGGATTGGGGGCGAAGCCCTCGAAAGATAAATGAAATTAGTGCTAAGGAATGAAACGAAAAGGTTAAAATTCATTTTGAATATAAAGAGATTGATATTTGAAATGGAAGTATCGATACATTTGAAAAATGTATCAATACATTAAAGTTATAGGTTGATACTTGATAAATGAATCGATACCTTTGTGAAAGGTATCGATATCCTTCATGTTAGAGACTTGGAAAGAAATTACAAACCGACTAAATCGATACCTATGGAGAAAGGTATAAATATAAGGCAAAACAAAGAGTTCAAAAATAATTACGAGATGAACCAGATCGATACCTTTATCGAAGGTATCGATCCATGGCAATAAGGATGGCAAAAAAGCCCAAGCTTGGCCCGGCTCGGGCCCACATGGGCTTAAGCTCGACCCAGATTAAAAATAAATGGGCTTGAGCTTTAATTTCCCGGCCCGTACTATTCTGAGCTTGGACCGGGGTATTATTATGGATACCCGGATATAAAAAAATAAATTTATTTATTTATATTATTTTAAATTTATTTTTAAGTGATGTAATTCCTAAAAAAATAAATTTTTGTGTTTTGAATTGTTTATATTTAGTTTTATGACTATACTTTTGTATTTTTATACTTCTAGTTGATTAAAAATATATATTAGATACTTGGACTTTTAATAATATTTAAACTTGTGTAGTTGTATTGTATGTTAATAATTTAATATAAGTGATGTTGTTAATTTTTAGAATTTTTAATTTGTTTTAATAGTATTTTTTACTTTAAATAGGTTGTAAAAATTTTAAAATTTGATATGTTTAAGAATATTTTATTTTATTTTTAAAAAAATTAAAAAATTTGAAAAAAAATTTGGCTTGTCAAAAGCTTGGCCCTGCTCGGCCCGGCCCGGGTTCCATTTGGACTGGGCTTTATGTGCCCATTGCCGGGCCGAGCCCAGGCTTTGTCAAGCCCGGCCCAATTACCATTCCTACATGACAAGTTAGAGAGTTTGAAATTAATTATAAGTTGAACCAGATCGATACCTTCAACAAAGGTATCGATACATTAAAGAGAATGATTGATACATAAAGGCAAATGTATCGATATTCGAAATCGATAGAATTTCCAGAATAGAATTTTTTAAAAAACAGATCGATACCTAGATCAAAGGTATCGACACCTAGCCTAAAAATATCGATACTTAGACAAAAAGTATCAATTCATCACACAAATCAGGATAAAATTTGACAGATAATTTGATATTTTCACCCACATTTATAAATACATGACACAGATATGGAAAAAATAGATCTTTCAATTTTTTTAAACAAATGTTTTTTTTATATATAATTTTAACAAATTAACTCTTGATTTTTAAAGGTTACAATTTTTGACACTATTCGCGAAATCAATATGATTTTCTAGATTTGGATTGACATAAAATGATCCGATTATTGAATGGGTAACACTACATGACATGATTAATAATCATGTCGGATTAGGGTTTATAGTTTTTGATACGTAAACTCATTTATGATACGATTAACTATTTTAGTAATTATAACGTACTAATACATTTATTATTTAATACAATTATTTTAATTATTTATATATATATATATTTTTTAAAAATTAATTATATTTATCCTATTTTAAAAGTTATTTAGTTATATTTAAAATAAAATTAATTAACATTTGAGTATATAGTACCGTAACTATTATAGAAGTATATTACAATAGATAAAAAAATATATTAAATGAGTAACATAATTACAACTAGTTTAACAGTTTAATAACTATGTCGAATTAATATTTTTAATTCTTGACACGATTATTAAATAGGACAGGTTCGTATTGACATCTATTTGACACGATACGAATATAACATAATAATTCAAATTACAATCTCTATTAATTTTATTTATTTTATTAGGGACCTTGTCATGCCCCCGCCCGTAGGGTCCACACGTGACAATTGCCATAAACCCTCAAGACACATTTTTAACCCCTAAACATGTCCCTCAGACTTGTAAAGCTACGTGGGTATTTGTCCCCTGTATAAATCATTCAAATAAATTTGTCTCTCCGAGACATATTTCAATCATTTCACAAGGAAAAGTATATTTAATTTAAAATACATATAAGGTACATCTCAAATTACATCATTTCAAACTCTTGTTTATATACATACAACAATTTCTCTAAAGACATCCAGTGGACTAATCTAGTTAGTCAGTGAGTCGAGAATAAAATCAATACTTGAGGGCTTTATACCCCTGATTGATCTCTAGCACCTGATAATACTTTTTATTTTGCTCAATTTCCTGAAACTAGATAGTGAGGGAGATGAGTATATAAGGATATACTTCGTGAGTGGATAAAAATATAGTTTTAGAAAATATTAATAAATGTACATAAAACAATTATATTTTTATGAAATCATAGCCTATTATTCAAATTCAACGGGCTAGCTCTTTTTTCCGGCGGTTACCATGGCCGTGGTAACCCCGAGCCTATCAGTGAGTTTTTTTGTACAAAAAAATTGTTTATTAAGTAAAAATCAATTATTTTTCATATAAAAAATGCATGCACATTTTCAAATCTGCCCATCATTAACGTTGATCACGAGTAGTCATGTGATGACACTCATGACTGTCCTCGTTAACCTCACAGGTGGGCAACTCCATATCATCATCCACCCATACAATTACCCCACCTGTGGTGCACTTACCTAGGTGGCCTCTCATAGGTTCGTCCCTAGACTACTTCCCTATAATTACAGTCACATACCAACTTCGCTCTCTAGCCATATCACCAATATATAGTTACAATTAAATTTATTTACATAAACATTTATAATCATTTCATTTTCAACATCATTGCAAGCCATGCATTTTCAATATCAAACTTGGCCTCTTGGCTAATCACATATTCATTCAAACTACAGGCCATTCATATTTAATTTAAATCAACGATAAATAAACCATTTTGTAATTCGTAAAACATTAAGTTTCATAAAGTATTTTAAAAGTAGGAAAATGAGTAAAAATAGTTCCACTCACAGAAAAAGGGAGGGTCACCACTCCCACACTAATTCCCGCTCCTAGTATGTTCTTCTCCAGAGTGCTTAGCGCCTAATATCATACATATATATATATATATCATCATGAATTCCGAGATTCTAAATTATTAATATTCATGCATTAATGCAATGTTTGTGATCTTTGTATCTAAAATTCCTTGTGATCTTCGTGTCTAAAATTCTTTGTGATCTTCTTGTCTAAAATTCCTTAGTCTGGCACATATACCTTTACGAGGCATTCTAACAAAGGACATTTAGTCTATTCCCCACAACAGAATCCCATAACCAGAGGTATTATAATTTTCGTATTTTCATTTATAATGAGTTTACGCATCCTTAGTAATATTTAACACTTATTTGACCTTATATATTTTCAATTACCTCAAATTAACTCAATTTTACATTTTCTATGCGTAAATCAAGATAAACTTTTCGGTGAACAGTGAACCCTAAAATTCTAATATGTTCAAATCCTTAAAATTAAACTTAGAATGGATTTATAGGCTTACCTTTAACCTGTAGAAGTCGGCATAGACTTCGCATTGGCGTTTAAACGCGAAACTCTTAAATTGATTTAAAACCCTAGATTCTCCCTTACTGTTTTCAATATGAAATTTATACCAACTTGTAGAGGAGAGAATGGGTTATGCACTTAGCAACATACATTGCAAGAATAAGCCAAGTATTTGGAAAGATTTGGTCGAATCCGAATGAGAGAACGAGAGAGGTATTTTTAGAGTGAAAGAGAGAGAGAATGAATGAAGAGCCACTGAGGGTCAAATTCTCCTCTTGGGTATTTATAGAAATGGGCAAAAAGATCAAATTGCCTATCAAATTTTACCAAGATTTGCGTCATGTATTAATACCTTTGGTCTAGATATCGATCCGTTCCTTAAAAATTTGATTATGAAAATTTCTTCAATCTCGAATATCGATAAATTTGTCTTTACGTATCGATCCTTCACTTTTCAACGTATCAATACTTTTATTGAAGGTATCAATCTGGTTCAGCATATAATTATTTTCCAACTCTCTATCTCGGCATGTGTCAATACCTTTGATGAATGTATCAATGTGGTTCATCTTGTAATTATTTTTTAATTCTCTGTTTTGAAATGTAATGATACTTTTGTGGAAGGTATCGATTTGTTCAGTTTGTAATTTCTTCATAAGTTTTTGACTTGTAAAGTATCGATACCTTTTGTCACGCCTCAATCCACCTATACGAATACTTAACAACCGCCATATAGCCGCGAGATATATCATTTGTACTCCCACGATTGTGTAAGGCTTCCAATATTTCATCCATACAAATATTTATAATCCTAAATTTAAGATTTCGCATATAATGTCTGCATAAACACATACACATATATAATCATATATGAAATCCATAACATTTGAACCTATAATACATTTGTTATTCACAAATTAATTACAAAACATAGTTTATGGATCCCAACTAAACTTCATATACATATATAACTTCGGAGACTTAAAGTACATACCAGTCTCCTATAATAGTATTTTACCGAATTTAGTCTGGGGAGTGCAATCACGACCTTCTCGAAATCTGTTTAATCTGAAAATGTTTTAAAAAAAATAAAAGAGTGAATATAACTCAGTGAATAGATGGATAGTAGTAAATCTGAAAATTATAAAACAAGATATGAGTAAAAGGATAAACCTTTTAACACAACAAATATAATATTTCATTATAATTTACAATCATTTCATCAAATATATACAACATGCTAAAACTAATTTCATATACAATATCTGTGGATATTCGAATAAAAATATTTAGGCTCGCTAGGAAACTATCCCTCGAGACATTCTCCAGTGTACATCTAGCTAATATCTCGAGATCTGTTAGTGAGTTTTTTTTTTCCTGTATCAATATATTAAACAATTTTATTAGCCCTCTTGTTAGCATTGGTTTGAATGAGTAGATACAGTGCCAGACATTGACTCATCTAACTATAACCTCTCCTTTGCCTCTTATCAAATGACAAAAGCGAAAATAGTAACATTTCCCTTACCTCATAATCGGGTAAGGACAGAATATGTAACCGTAGAATATGTAACCTCTCCCTTACCCCTTTCTCGGGTAAGAGCGGAAAAATATAATCTGTGCACAGACGCACCCAAATTGGGCACTTGCATCGAAAATCTCAAATATAAAATCAGTATATAACATTCATTATAAAAATCACACGATAA
Organism: Cedrela odorata; assembly: GCA_035584115.1. Classification (NCBI taxonomy): domain Eukaryota; kingdom Viridiplantae; phylum Streptophyta; class Magnoliopsida; order Sapindales; family Meliaceae; genus Cedrela; species Cedrela odorata. The sequence continues at coordinate 16,019 of JAXCLQ010033327.1, read as the reverse complement.
CACAATTCAATTTATCACATATCAACCCATCCACAGAATATTTCATGGATAATCAAAACATCTTATAAAATATACTCTTATTTATAACATATTAATTTCATATTTGCAATCTATCTAAATTTCATAAATTTGAACAAGATTAAACATTTAAATCATTTTCTTAAAGTTCATAATTTTCAAAAAAACAAATTAACATTTTAAATCATTTATTTTAAAACCTTTGAAAAATGTATCCATCTACTCACTCGTTAAGCACTAAGTCGTTCGTTTCAAAACGTTGGCATCGATCGCTCAATTTGTAAATCTACAATTAAATGGTTGTTTGTTAGGTTCTATACAATATGTCTAATTAGATAAAACAAATGGAATATGCATAACTTATCACCTAACTATTAATAATATTCTTGAAATACCCATTCAAAAGAATTTAAATTTAGTCTATGGGTTTATTTTATGAGCCAGCACACTCTATACTTGCGACAAATGTGCACCGCTCGAAATTGACAATGTATTTCAACCTAAATTTTTAGTAACACACTTTATTATGAGTCTAGTTTATACCACACTTTTCGGATTTAGATTTTGACTCTTATTACCCAAGTTACGCCAAGTTTTCAACATAAGACTCACTAAAATAGCGTATAGGTATCGGTAGGATGTTCATTTTCAAAACTTTACTGCAATCTTATTTCCTTGTAAAATGAGCTAAATTTTGGATATGTTATGCTCTAGATGTCTAGTTTCCATAATATTTTATAGTGCCTTAATCCGATATCAAAAACTCTCCTAGATTTTATTTTTCCAAGCCTTGCTCGGGTTTCTAGCCACTGCATATGTCCGAATTTTGTCCTATATTTTAACATACTTCCAATCACTAATTCCATGACCTATCTTATCTAAGTTCTTTATTTTTCCGTCCTCTAACTACCTATATAGAGGTGCATGACAACCGCTCATGTTTCGCCTGGTTACGCAAGCATTTTCACCACACTACGCATATATAACCCCTGTTGCAGTTTTCACTCCTACAATGTTTATACCATTTTCATACTCTATCACTACCTCAATTACCTTATAACCTTTTATGTTTACATTTTCTAGACAAAAATGTCATCAATTATGGTCACACAATTTTAGTTCATGCCCTACCACTTATGTAACCTAACCATTTTTCACTTTCCATTCTCAATAATTCATTAACATATATACCTACACTCCAATTTAACCTTGGCTAATTTTTTATCCATTATCTAACATCCAAAACACCCAAAGCAATGCACATACACATCATTCCCACAACATAAACCCAAAACACCAATCAAAATTTCATGTTTTAACATAAATTTACATCAATTAAACAAAAACAATCATAAACTTCAAATAAATTTAAACACATCATACATACTCACCAAAAGCTAAACTTCCCTTCTCTCTCCCTTTTCTTCTTCTTCTTCTTTCTTTCTTTTCCTTCTCCCCATTGGCTGATTCATCCACCTATATTTCTTCTTCTTTACTTCTCTTTTCTCCCTTGCTTGCTAAGCTCTCTCTTCCTTTCACAAATTCCCTCTCACGACAATGAACTTCCTCCCACCTCTTTTTACATTTTGCTCTCCCTCTTGCCTCATGTTTTGCTCTCCTTTCTTTTGTCTTTTATTTTCTTCCTTTTATACTCACATTCTCTTAAAACAAAAATGTAGAGAATTGTAGTATTTTTCTAGAATAAAGGAGATAAAAACAACATTTTTGACTTGTCTTTCCTTTCCCTTTGGCTTTACGTATTTGACCTCCTTTCTTTGTTTTAATTTTTGTCTTCTTTTATTTGTGTAAATAAGGGTAGAAAGGTCTAGAGAATTGGAGATTTAAACACAAAAATTGAGCTATTTCTAAATGCACCCTTGGGTTTGATATTTTAGACTTAAAAATGGGTTTTAATTTTCATAATACTTGCATTTGGGCTTCCATGTCTATATTGGTTTAACTTAAACATGTCTTGGACATAGCTTAGTAATACTTCATTGACTCATAAGGTAATAATATGATTATTATTTTAATGGTAACCTCACATTTTTCTTATTTACACTTTTTTCCCTAAATTGTAGTAATTTTGCACTTTAATCCCTTAAGTTTCAAAATCCTTTCAATTTAGTCCTTGTAATTATTTATGATTACCTTGAAAATACAAGAGAAATAAAATCACGAACTTAGGTCTATATATGTATTAATGGCGTTTTATACCTAAGTGTCAATTTTACTATACATGCATATAAAAAATATTTTCCTTCGAACCTTAACACGTTCGAATAATTCATTATTGTCGTAATCGAATACACTTAAAGTATACCGAATTTGGTGGGTTCTACACCTTTCTTCATAGGTATCGATCCATTAAATGTGTATCAACCTGCACTTTAAATGTATCAATACATTATCCAAATGTATTGATACTTCTATCCCAAATATCGATCTCTTTATGCTTAGAATAGATTTTGTCATTTTTTCTTCATTTTCAAGTATCCATTTCGTTTACCTTTTAAGGGCTCCACCCCTTGATCCCCTGCAAAAACGCTGCCCCTTGACCCTATTTGCTAACTAGTTAGCGAGATCACTGAATGATCCAGCGTAGGGCAATATGCGAAAATTCAACTTATGAAAAATTTCAAATTACATTTTCAATTTTATTGTGGTCTCGTTATTAAACTTGAATCTAAATTCACCTACACCTCAACAATGTGTCAACTAGTCTTTAATAATGCATGTGTGCAGATGAATGTCATAAAATGACTATTGTATCCCTATGTTCGAAGAACAGGGTTTACAGACCTATTGATTACAAATAACAAAAGTATATCCTAATTTATTATTTCATTAAAACTTAAGGGGAAACTTACTAAAAATATAATTCTATATAATTGTAAAATCCTGTTTTTCAAAACATAAGGATAATATGGTCAATTAACGATATCTAAGTTTCCTCATGCATATATATGGTTAGTTGACACATAATCAAAGCTTAGGTGGGTTAAGCTAACTCATGGTACGAGGATTTAAATGAGTTAATTTGGATTTAGCGAATATTTGGTTTTTGAGTAATGCCCTACGCTAAAGCATTCGGCGATCTTGCTAGTCAGTTAGCGAGCGAAGTCAAGGGATAGCGGCCTTACGGGGGATCAAGGGCGAAGCCTCCAAAAGGTAAATGGAATTGGTGCTAGAGAATGAAAAAGAAAAAGGTCAAAATCTATTATGAGCATGAAGATATCGATATTTAGAATGGAAGTATCAATACATTAAGGGTGCAAATCAATAGCCACTGAATAGATCGATACTTATGAAAGAAAGTATCAATACATTGAAAACAGAGAATTCAAAAATAATTACAAGATGGACCAGATCGATATCTTCTTCAAAGATATCAATATATGGCAAAGAGTTCGATACTTAAGGGAAAAAGTATCGATACATTTCATCAAAAGAAATTTCAGAATCAAATTTTTAAGGAATTGATCGATACCCAACCAAAAGGGATCGATACTCAAGCCAAAAGTATCGATACCTAGTTTAAAGGTATCGATACATGACGCAAATCTAGGTAAAATTTGATGGGCAATTTTGTCTTTTCACCCATTTCTATAAATACTCAAAGGAGGGGATTAACCCCCAACATTCCTCATTTGTTTATTCTCCTTCTCTCTCTAGAAAACAATTTCTTTCTTCTTCCCTTCTTAATATATTGTAGATTCGAGCCAATCTTTCAATCTTTTCTTCCAAATTTCACCACCAAGTCAATACCCATCCTTCCCTCTATAATGTGATATCATTTTTGGCTAGAAACAACAAGAAAAAGTACAGAAGGAAGTTAGGGTTTCCAATCAATTTGGGGCTTTTCCAATTCATCAAGCAATTTAAGGTTTCTCAAGGCTTCATCAAGTTATAAGTAAGCCCTTTAACCCATTATAAAATCCATTTTTAAGAATTTGAGCATGTTGGACTTTTAGGGTTTATTGTATAATTAAGAATTTTAATGATTTCGCATAGGAAAGGTTTAATGATGTAAATTATTAATGATTGAAGTATTGTAATGGACATACTTGTTATTATTTAACTTATTGAGGCAAAATAATGGTTAGAAATGTGATTTACGAGTGAGTTGAATATGGAATATAAGATTTAATGTGATATTAGATATTTGATGAGTAAATATGAATTAGAATAAGACAACTGTGGGATTTCATTGTTGAAAATCGAGTAAATGACTTTAGATAACTAAATATATTGGAATAAGTGAGGTAAGGAATTTTATTCATGTTTTTCATGATAATTCGCATTTAATGCATATAAGTTTAAATTTTATGGATAGTAAAATTCATGAAAAATGCATATGTGGTATTAAGTTACGAGGGTTTGGGTGAAGAACCAAATAGGCACAAGGATTATTAATGAGAGTGGAGTACCCTCCCCATATTATGAGTAAATTTATATATACCTATTATGTAAATAGAATGCATGTGATATTTGTAAGTATGCTTGTGTGTGAAACAAGCTTCTTTCTGATTTAAAATGAAATTATTTATTAATGAACTTATATAATATTAAGATGTTTTAATTATTTGGTCTACTATAGAAATGATTTGATATACATGCTGAAATGGTTAGGGAGACTTTATTTGTTTAAATGATTTAAAATCATTGTTGAAAATGATTTGTATAAATGTTGTGGCCGAGGAGGCTAGGATTTGATTTATATGATGCATAATCATTTTTTTTAATAATTTATAAATGCATGTATATTGGTGATAAGGCCGGTAAGGCCAGTTATTGTTTATTGACCAGTGGGCCAGGTTATTTACTGTATACAGGGCTGTAACCTATGGACAGACCTATGAGAGGCTGTGTAGGTTATTGGTGCTGCAGTGGGACTATATAAGGGAGGATAAGTCATGGTAAGCCCACTGTGTGCAGGTATGTAGATGTGCATGTTAAACCCTGTTCTTTAAATATAACGATAAAGTAGTCATTTGTATGACATTCCTTTCACATATGCACGGTAATGGTAAGTTGACACACACTCAAGGCTTAGTTGATTGATGTTAATTCATGGAATGTGAATTAAATGAATCAAGTAAGTTAAAATTTACATATATGAGATTTTCGCATAATGCCCTACGTAGCCGGTTAGTAAGCGGGTCAAGGGGTGCCCTTATGGGGGTCTGGATAGGGAATATCAATACTTGAGGCCAAGGGTATCGATACATGAAGAATGTAGGTCAATACTTGATGAAAGGTATCGATACTTTGCAAGTCAGTGCTTAGGAAGAAATTATAAACTGAACGGATCGATACCTTCCTTAAAGGTATCGATACATTTGGAAACAGAGAGTTTAAAAATAATTACAAGAAGAACCAAATCGATACTTTCCTCGAAGGTATCGATCAGTGGCAAAACAGAGAGTTGAAAAATATTTACAAGGTAAACTAGATCGATACCTTCATCAAAGGTATTGATATATGGAAAAAAAAAAAAGGATCAATACATGAAGGCAAATGTATCTATACTCAAGGTCAAAGGAAATTTTAGAATCGATGTTGAGGGAAGGTATCGATACATAAGTTTAAAAGTATCAATACCTTTACAAAATAGATCGATACTTGGGTTAAAAGTATTGATACTTTATGTAAATTTGGTCAAAATTTAGTGGGTAAATTGGTCATTTCATTCACTCTTATAAATACTTAAGGGGGGAAGCCAAATCCACAGTGTCCTCTTCATTTGCATATTCTTCTTCTCTCTCTAAACCTACTATCCCTCACTCTCTCTCTAATTTTCTCAAAAATCAAGTCTAAACTTTTATGTTTTTGACAAAATTTGCTCACCAGGTGATTCACGACCTTTTCCTATACGTTGTGATACTGAATATAGACTAGAACACACTAGATTCAGCAAGAATGAAAACTAAGGTTTTGAAACCGAATTAGGGAATGCATTCGAATGATAATATGAGGTTCCTACACATCTCTACAGGCTAAAGGTAAGCCTATTAACCTATTTCAAGTGCAATTTTTATGAGATTGAACATGTGGAAACCTAGGGTTATTGTTCACCCAAAGAACCCTCATTTATTTACGTAGGAAATCAAGTTTTATGAGATTAATTGAGATAATAGGAAGTATGTAATGATTGTGTATGTCTTGGAAAAGCATTTGAAATATATGAATACATTTCATTATAGACGAAGATGTGAAATGTGAATAAAATGGCCATGGGATTTCAATTATTGGAAATCAATTAAATGATATCAATTAGTAAGCCTCGTAAGGTATATGTGTCAACTACGAACGTTTAGATATATTTTCCATGAAACATGCATTTAATGCATTGTATTTAAATATATAAAATATATTTAAAATATACATGTGTTATAATAGGTTTCGAGAACTTACATGAAGGACCAATTGAGTGTGAGGAAACGTAGTGGAAATGGATACCCTCCCCAAAGTTGTGAGTGGATTTATATATACATAACTATGTAAATAGAAATGCATATGATATTTATATGTGTGCATGTATGTTAAATTGTTAAAAAAGAGAATGTTTATTATTGTTTTATACTGATATTGGGATATATGATTTTACATGGCCTGTTATTGATAAAAATTGTTTAGATACATGATAAAATGGCCAGGAGGCTGGAAATTGATTTATATATTTTATAATCTGTGTTTGAGAATGAATTGGCTAGAAAGGCCGAGTTTGATCTAAATGAATTGAAATCTTGATTTGAAATTGAAATGTTTTTAAATGCATGTATATTGGTGATGTGAGGATGTTAAGGCCGATTATTGTTATATGGTCAGTAGGCCAGGCTATTTATTGTATATATAAGGCTGTAACCTATAGACAGACCTATGAGAGGCAGTGTAGGTTATTAGTGTCGTAGTGAGGCTCTGTAAGGGAGGATAAGCCATGGTAAGTCTATTGTGAGTCATTACGCATATGCATGGTTATATAGAGACCCTATGAATAGTCTTGGCGAATTGATAAAGATCTCTTAGATTTGATGGATACGATGAGGACAGTCGCTTTATCACCAAGTGACTACTTTGGCCAACATCAGTGGGACGGGTTTGATTTATAAATACATATTTTATATAAATTAAATGATTTTAAAAAGCTTATGCAATGGTTTTTATGTATAACAAACCCACTGATGAATTTCGACGTTACGTCGGCCAGAATAGCCGACCAGATAATATAACTAACCCGATTTGGCTGATTTAAGTGAATGTAAACCATTTCTACATTGTTTTCAGTTATTTGTTGAACATGAAATGCAAGTAAATATGTATTTTAGCATATGTGAAGAATAAATTCCAATATCATGATTAGAAATGTGTGTGCATGTATGTATATCTATGTATGTATGCATTCACTCACTAAGTATAGTTATATACTCACCCTTTACCATTTTAGCTTTCAAGGTAAGAGCGTTAGTCCTCGTTGAACTGGTAGTGGTAGTTGAGTGCACTCGACGCACTAAGTAAGTCTATCTTCCTTGACTCACAGTTATATATTTGGTCCACTGGATACGTATTTTTTTTAATATGTAAATATATATATTTTTTTAATTCTTTGAATTTTCTGGGGGTTTGTTTTATGATTGAAAATTGAGAAGAATTTAAAATCTAATGATATGTAAGAACTATTATTTTATTCAACCTATGTGAAATATTTTGATTTGATATTTTTATATTAATTGTATATATTGTAGATGAATTAATCACAGAGATCAATTCTTTGATATTGACAATCCCAAGGATGGGCATTTGAATTATAAACTATTTCTAGGTGTTGAGTAAATGATTTGATAGTCTTATAGGCCCTTATGGTACATTCTAGATATAGAGTATGTATCATGAGGGTCTGTGGCGATTGTCACAGGAACACCCCAAGGTCGGAGCATAACAGCGGGTTATATAAAGACCCTATGAAAAGTCCCGGCAGCTTTATAAGGATCTTATGGATTTGACGAATATGACGAGAATAGTCACTTTATCACCAAGTGACTACTCGGGGCTAGAATCAGTGAGACAAGTTAGATATTTTCAAATATGAATGTTTTACAAGGAAATGAATAATTTTGTAAAACATGACAAACGATTTCTAATTTATAAAAAGCATGGCATATGGTTTTATGCATAACAAGCTCACTAGTGGATTTCGATGTTACCTCGGCCAAGGTAGCTGTCGAGAAAGTATGACCAACCCAGTTTGGTTGTTTTAAATGAATACAAACTATCTATACATTGTTTACATTTATTTCTTGAACATGATGTGTAAATATGTACTTTGAGCATGTTAATAATGAAAATCCAATAACATGATTTAGAAATGTGTGTGCATGTAAGTATATCTATGTATATATGCGTTTACTCACTGAGTATAGTGGTATGCTCCTCACAATTTCAACTTTCAGGTTAGGCATTTTAGTTCTGGTGGGCTTGTAATAGCAGTTGAGAGCACACGACGCTCTTGGTAGGTTTTCTTATTTTGACTCATAACTATGGTTTAGGTCCATTAAATATGTATTTTTAATAGATATGTGTTTTTATTTGGATTTGTGATACCTGGAAAATATGTAAAGTATTGTATTATAACTAATTGTTATGTATGAAATTAATTTTTTGTTCAACCCATCTAATAAATGATTTTCTAAATTGATAATTATATTAAATTATCATGTTATGCATGAATTGATCATGGAGATCAATTCTTTGATTATACTCCCATGAATGGAAAGTATATTTATAAATTATTTTTAAGAGTTTATGGTTTATAGGAAGCCTTACAGGCACTCTTGATATATTCTGATTGTATGAATTGTATCAGGAAGGTCTGTGGCAATTGTCACAGGTAAACCCTAAGGTCAGGGCGTGACAATAATACATATAAATTGAAACATCCTCAATAAAAAGGTTTTATTATTTTTTTTCTCAATAATCTTATTAAATTAGCTTAATTTGTAAAATTCATATTTTTTTAAAAAATAATAAATAATTTTTATTTTATATTGAGATAAAAAATTTATGAGAAAGTAATTAAAACATTAAGAAATTGATAATACTCTTGTCACTAAAATTTTTAGAATATGTCTTATCTTTCTGAATTAGTGAATACTGTTTTCAAATAAAAAAGTTAATAGAATTATTAACTCGATTGATAATCTTATATTAACACTTCTTGTTGCCACAACCATAATAGAACATACATTTTTAATTATAAAATTTATTAAAACAACATCTCATAATACAATAGAGAATGATTTTTTTTTTTTACAAATTACATGATTATTTAAATTAAAAGATAATTTTTTAAAAGTATTGATTCATGATTAGTAATAGATGAACTTTATACTTTGAAAATTCACATAACACAACTTTAATAATTTATTACTTTTTTAATATTGCATAATTTTTTTTTGTCGATATTTTTATCTATATAGAATATGCATTATTATAAAAATAATTATTGTGTCTTCTAAATAAAATGTAATTTTTTTATCTTTATAATAAAACTTTATCATATCACTAAAAATTTTAAAGTTAAATGTCAGACCCCGAACTTGGGGTCCACTTGTGACAACCACCACAAACCCTCATGATATATCATATACACTCAGAATGTATTAAGAAAATCTGTAAGACTTTTCTTTATCCAGTCAATTATAAACACATTTATCTACAATTTATAAATCAAGAACTCTCATCCATGGGATCATTATCAAAAATTGATCATCCATGATCAAATCATTCTGAAAATCATTCTCAGTTAAGTTAAACACGCATAGTATTTACATAAACAGTTTAGTTTATAAATACATTACAATATTCAAATAAATTTATCAAGTGGAACAAAGTACATATGTGAATCGAAGAGAAAACCTAACCAAAGTGTCGAAGGCTCTCTACAGTTACTACTAATCTAGCTAGTACTAGGGCTTCTAACTTGAAAGTTGTAAGGGGTGAGAGATGAGTATACGACTATACTCAGTAAGTAAATAAAATATACACAGATATACATACATGCACACACATTTCTAAATTTCCAAATATTAGAATTACTTTATAATATAGTCAAAAGTATATACATATTCATTTAATTAAATAATCATAAAATAATTTATAGGTCTGCAAACAGTTTTAAATAACCAAAACCAGGTTAGTCATACTTTCTCAAAAACTACTTTGGCTAAGGTAACTTCAAAACTATCAGAGAATGTTTCAGGCGTAAAACCATATGCAATTGATTTCTTATCAAATAGAAAACCATTTCTCATACTTTACAAAATCACTCATTTTTTGTAAAAAAAATATATTTATAAAAATAAGTCCGTCTCACTGATGTTGACCTGGAGTAGTCACTTGGTGACATGAGTGATTATCCTCGAAATATCTGTTAAATCCAAGATGTCCTTATCAAGCCACTAAAACTTTTCGTAGATTATTTATATCTGCACATTCATGCTCGGCACATGAGTGGGCTTCCCATAAACATTCTTCCTTATACCAACCCCACTATGGCTCTACTCACCCATGTAGCCTTTCAATAAGTTTATTCATAGGCTACTTCTTTATAGCTACAGTAATATAAACAGGCCCACTAGCCATACAACAAGTTTACTAGCCATACATTAGGCACACTGGCTATATATCAATATTTGACGTACCAACCTCATCACCAATATACATGCATAAATCAAATAAGTTGCAATCAATGATATAATAATTTAAATCAATCATACCTTTAAAGTAATTTCAGCATATATATTAAATAAATTATCAACAGCAAACCAAATAAACATTATATCCTAATATCCATGTGAAGCACATATAAACAAATTTGATTCAAATTTTCTTTAGCAAGAAAACCACTTGTTTAGAACACAAGCATACATATGTGTATAACACACATATAAATAAATATTCATATATATAATAAATTTACTCACATAGAAATAAATATTCATCTATTAGGTCCTTCTATCGGGTTCTCAGAGCCTAATACTGTTGGAGATATACCTTAGAACCAATCGTGTCATATGGTTCAAAGATATCATTCTATATATATATATATATATATAACTTTTTAATTAATTGTAAAATAATTTACGATTAATAAAATGACGTTTAAATCATTTTGCATGAATAGTTGCTTATATATGTTGTATATATATAATGTAGAATGAGATCTAGTAATGTATTATGATGTCATGAATCTATCTGCAAGGAGTTATAGAAATGAAGACAGAATTTTGATTTGAATACATCCAAATTTTTTCCCAGTTAAGGTGATGTCATATGGGACTATAACATTATATAATTGGTATGTTTAATGCTGCCAAGGATTAGTATTGCATGCTAATAGTTGGGTGACGAGTCTCATGTCACAAGAGCATAAACATGGGTAATACGTTAGAGAACGTATTATTAAACATGACCAAACGTAATGAATCACATGGATGAATATCCAAAGTTAATGATACATACTAGTATACCACTAGTCCTTTGACCTGAGGTATCACGACTACCTTCTACATTGCAGTAGATCGTTCACTTGTGTAGGTCGCACCAGGCTAGTCACGCTTGGTAAAAAAAACTTGCTGGCAATGTTTTTAGGTGTATAGGGACAAGTGATAGCCAAGATGGAATCTGCTGGCTCAGATGTTAGAGCTTAAGATCTCAGGTGGAACTGTCATACACGAAAATAAAGTCTTTGGCCAAAGCACATATATCTAAAAAGCTATTTCGCAAATATATGAATCCTGTATATGATTGATGTTCAGATCCTATGATTGAGTTAGGAGTTTAATGATACCATGACCCGCACTCAATTGGGAGTCGATAACAAAGGGACTTTACTACATGCACGTACAACTATATGGATTCATTAGTGTCTGGGGGTCATGATGTCTTACTAGAGGTCTGTCATGATCATTGGAAACTTTAGTTACAAAGAGTTGTACTGAAGTGATACGAAGAAGTTCGTGTCTACTTATGTCTAGTTCACAGTGAACCCAAGGGTCACACACAGTCTATTAGTTGATGATGATGGCATTTGCTACTGTATAATAAAAAAATCATTAATTTGTTAATTATGTTGTTCCGATACTTGTTCGGATGGCAATTTAATTTTTTATTGTAAAGAATATATTTTTCAGCAAGGACGTGCTAGCACATGTATGCGTGAAAAATATTTCGGTTAATTATGGGATAACTTTAATATGATTTATGGATATTATATTGTTATATAATGATATAATACTTTAATATAATTAAAGTAATAATATAATAATAATATCTTATAAGTAATGAATATAATATTGTATTATATATATATTATAGTAATATATATATATATATATTTAATCATTACTACAAATATATATATAAATGTATATGATATTTGTATGTGTATGAGTATATATATATATAAGGATATATGTATATTACACACACACATTCTCTCTCTTAGCCAAATCAATCAAGCCTTGTCACGTTGCCTTTATTCAATTAATGAAATAAGAGGCAAGTGGGCAAGCAAGGTATGGGTAAAGACGGCTGTACAGGAAAACACTCAAGTGTTGAGTGTAGATAACAAGCATTGGATGCTGTGTGTGTAAGTCCTACGCCTTCTCCTACAAGCCAAGAGAACCAAGAGCTTCTTCTTCTCCATTCTCTCTGAAAAGTTTAGAGAGGGCAAACCTTGGTGAAGGTTTGGCAAGTTTTGGTTGTGAACCAAAAACACAAGAAAGAAAAGAAAAGCTAGAGAGAGAAAGCTATGTTTTGGCTTAGTAAAGCTAAAATCGATCCCCTAACAAAACTGGAACCACCGTCACCGATAGCGACATGTGTAAACCCGAGGAGGCAAGCAAAGAAGTTCACTTGTCATTCCAGTTTGTGAAGGAAGTAAGTTCTTGAACTTTGCATTTATGTTTATATTTGAAATTATTTTAAATACCCAAAACATATACACGCACATGTCTAGATCCAAGGGGTGGCCTTTCTACAAGTCTGTGTGACAGGCTTGGCCTCCACAGTGGCAGTTGCGAACGTGAAATAGATCTGAGTTTTCGGCCTGTTTCCTCTTCAAGTGCTATCAGAGCACATGATCGATGTATATGTATGTATGTTTAGAAAAACATGATGGGATGTTGATTTGTGTTCATATGTATGTTTGCTGTGGCTTTGAATATATTTGATGTATTTAAAAAGCATGGATGTGGTTATATTTGATATGATCAAATAAGGATGTTTTGATGATTAAGTTTTTATAAGAAGCATGATAATGATTCTATTAATATGATTAATAAGTGTTATCATGTTTAGAGACTTGAATAAAGTTGTTTTAAGACATTTTAGACAAGTTTAGAAACTTTAAAAATGTTAAAAATGGCCTTGGATTAATCTGTATTGATGCCAATATCGATCCTTTTGTGAAATGGATCAAAACCTAATGGCTAAAAAAGGGTCGAATGTTTTTACCTTAAGCAAACAAATCAATACAAGATGGCTTTGTGTCATTCTAGAGCATTCTGTTTCAAGAGGTATCGATCTCTTTGGAGAAAGGATCAATACTTGTTGTTGAAAAGGTTGATTGGATCGACCTCCTCAATGAAATAAATCGATACTCGAAAGCTCTGGATTATTCTGTTTCATGAATTATCGATCTCTTTAGAGAAATGATTGATACTTACTATTAGAGGGTCAATTAGATCGATCCCCTTAGTGAAACGGATCGATACTTGAAATCTAGGTAGCCATGTATTAATCTTTAGTTGTAGAGGATCAATCTGCGTCTATGTGAGACATACATTGATTTCTCTCGTAAGATCGGATTGATACCTTGAGAAGGGAGGATTAGGTGAGGTTTCGTAAGATCGGATCAATATATCTTTTCTGACTCACTGAGCTTACTTGACCAATATCTATTAGGTGAGGTTTTGTAAATTTGATGATAATATAATAACCCATGAAAACTTGTAATATGGTTACAATTTTCTCATTAAGGGAGTATGAGATATAATTGAAGTAATGGGAGCACTATTTGGTTTAAAGTCTAGAATTGAATAGTTTGATATTTACTATAATATATTCTAATATATTTTCTATAGATCTCTATTCTAGTGGGAGAATAATGAGTAACCCCTTTCATAATATCCTTGATCCCCACAAGCTTACCGAACCTAACTTTAAGGTCTGGTATTGGAATATCAGAATTGTTCTAGATTCTGAACGTATTGGCTATGTCCTTCAAGGGCCTATACCCCAATCCTTTGCAGAGGAGGCTACACTAAAGGAGAAAGAAACTTTCCAGAAGCGGAAGGATTATAATCTTAAGATTAGATCGTATATGCTGGCGTCTATGAGTGATGACTTACAAACTCAACATGAGGACATAGACGATGCCTCATCGATCTATCATTCTTTGTTAGATTTGTTTGGGAAGAGTTCTAGTTGTAGGTGGTGTGAGTTGTCCACTGCTTTGTTTGGAATAAAGCTTAATCTAGGAGTACCATCAAAGTCTCATCTTATGAAGATGATAAACCTCATAGGTCAACTAGCCTTTTTAGGATTTTGAATAGACTTCGAGACATCGAAGAGTAAAGGTAAGAAGTTCTTCAGGGTTAGACCTAAAGGAGGATTCTCCAAGAAGAAGGGCAAAGGCAAAGGAGTTGCCAGTAGCCAAGCCAATGATGAGTGTCATCATTGCAAGAAGCTTGGCGTTGGAAGAGGAACTATCCTCTTTAAATAGAGAGCCTGAGATAGAGGAAGGCGCAAGGTACACTTTCTTATCATGTTATAGAAACTGAATTAAGTATTAGTTTAGATTTAAATAGTTGGATAATTGATTCAGATGCCACTTCTTATATTTGTATAACGTTACAAGACTTTCACAATAAGGAATTACTGGAGAAAGGCGAAGTGATGCTAAAGATGGCAAATGGAGCAACAGTTGCTACCACTTACTCAAAGATGTGCAAAATTGTTCTGTAGAACACACCAAATTTGGCATATTTTAAATGTATTCGATACTAACAATAATAAATTATTCGGACGCGTTAAAGTTCGAAGGAAATTTTTCTTAGTATGCATGTATAGTGAAATCGACACTTAAGCATAAAATGCCATAGATACATATATAGATCTAAGTACATGATTTTATTTCTCTCATATTTTTAAGATAATCATAAATAATTGCAAGGATTAGATTGAAAAAAATTTAAAAACTCAGGGGGTTAAAATGCAAAATTTTCATAAGTTGGAAGAAAAAGTGCAAATACAAAAAATGTGGGGTCACTAATAAAATAATTATATTATTATATTATGAGTCAATCAAGTACTACTAAGCTAAACCCAAGACATGTTTAAGTTAAACCAATATGGATATGGAAGCCCAAATGCAAGTTTTATGGAAATTTAAAATTTAAGCCCAAATTGTAAAATCCAAATTTTAGCCCAAAAATAATGCTTTATTTTTCCACCATTTTCTAGAAGCTTCAATTCTTTACCAATTAAAAGCCAAATAAAGAAGACAAAATAGAAAACAAAGGAAATGTCAAAACGTAGAATGCAAAGGAAGACTAAGAAACCAAATAATAAAATAATAAAATAAAGCTATTTGCTTCATCTTTACATGTCTACAAACCTCTAGATCTTTCTACCCTTTATTTAGACAAAAAAGACAAATGAGAGAACAAAGTTAAGAGCCAAAAACGTGAGCTAAAGTAGAATTGAAGACAAAAAGCCATGAGCTTTGTGGAAGGGAGGAAAACTAGCAATCCAAGAGAGAAAAACAAAACAAAAGCATGAACCAAAAGGGAGAAATTGATCAAGCAAGGGAGAGAAGGCCGAATTAAGGGAGGAAGAAGAGTGGTGTGGCCGAATTTGGAGAAGAAGAAGGAAGGGAAAAGAGAAAGGAGGAGAGGAAGAGAAATTGGTTTTAGAGGTAAGTATATGTGATTTGTTTA
>JAXCLQ010033297.1:0-25098 GCA_035584115.1 Cedrela odorata | reverse complement strand
TACAAAGATTCTGAAAATTCTAAAATTCATTTCTTTGCCAGTACTTTGAAAGGGCTTGCTCATAATTGTGCCCATTGTTGCTGTCATTAGAGGGTTTCTCATTTATGAATAGCTGGACCAAAAAAATTGGAACAAGTTGAATAGATTTTTGTACTTTGAATTATTTATCTCAACAAACTTGGTGAAAAACATGGGTTATTGTAACTAATGAAATTTCTTATCAGGTTTCTGATTCGCAAAAAAATCAGCGGTTCATGATATACGTGCATGCCAAGGGAATGATAGTGGACGATGAATATTTGATAATTGGATCTGCCAACATTAACCAAAGATCCATGGCTGGTTCGAAAGATACTGAGATAGCTATGGGTGCATATCAACCACATTACACATGGGCTAAGAAGCGGAAACATCCACGTGGTCAGGTTTGGATAGTTCTTGTTCGACATTTTCTCATTTTAGCTGTTTCGTATATGGTTATTATCAAAAGCAGTAAAGCAGTTAAAAATATTTATTCTAACCTAAATGACCTTGTGTCCTCCTTTTCCTTTTTAACAGAATATAGGAATGATAGTTCTTGTTTGTTATTTCCGCCTTTTTCACAAATTATCGTTACCTACCATGGTTTGATTGTATTGCTATGGAATCATATGGTTGCTATAGCATTCACCCAAGAATTAACATCATCTCCTGGTGTTATTATGCATGTGTCGTCACCTATTTCTTTATTATATTGTTTTTTGTTAATTACCAATCTCTTGCTTCTCTTGTAAAAGCTTAGATTGAGAGAGAATCAACTGGACCACTGCAGTTAAAATATGTTGTTTATAAAGTTTTGAAATGACATGTTCAACAGTAAACCTTTTATTGCATCCATTTGCCTAAGCGAGCACGATGCTCTTAGTGGTTTGTGAATGGCAGACTAAGATAATCACCTGTGTTCTGTAACTGGAATTTTGCTGTTCTATGTGATGACGAGTGTGCCCTTTGCAGGTATATGGGTATAGGAAATTGCTTTGGGCAGAGCATCTTGGTATGCTCGGTAATTGCTTCGAGGAACCAGAAAGTTTGGAATGTGTCAAGATGGTTAATCACATTGCCGAAGAAAACTGGAGGAAATTTACAACTCCAGAGTTCATGCCATTGCAGGGCCACCTAGTCAGATATCCTCTGCAGGTAGATCGTGATGGGAAAGTAAGCCCTCTACCTGAATATGAGCAGTTCCCAGATGCTGGAGGTAAAATCCTTGGAACTCATACAGTTGGGCTCCCTGATATGTTGACAACGTAATCTCCCCCCAGTTTTTTGTCCATTGAAGATTGGTGGATCAAAAATATTGACATGTTAATAAAACATTTGGATGTTAGTTATGAATGGAGTTTGTACATTGTGTTTCTTTTAATCTCTCCCTTTCCCCATCGGAGTTTTGGTTTGTAAATTTGTTATTTGTTTTAAGTGGCGTAAAATGTGTGGCGTGCATATTGATAGCTTCCGAGTGTAATGGCTTGTACATAGTAATTGCTTCCGAGTGTATTAGTTTGTACATTGTAATTGCTTCCGAGTGTATTGGCTTGTGCATTGTAATTGCTTCCGAGTGTGTTGGCTTGTACATTGTAATTAGTGCATGGTTTAAAATTTGCTACTCATATTAAAGGAGTTTGATGTGATAACAATTTGCAAGTTACAAAAGCAAGGAATTTATTATGCCATTTGCTTCGTATTTGACTGGAAATAGCCTTTATTTATTTATTTATTTTTCATTTTTTAACATTATAATAAAACACCAATCTAATATTGATATTATGAAAATGTATTTAATATTAAATTTAAAAGTAATTTTAAAATTGAATGGGAAGGATACTTTTTGGTCCTTGAGTCTTTACCTCTTTAATTAAACTAGTTGGGAGTTTGAAGAGAAAAATTATTACCTTTCAATAACCCTATATGTGTACATATAGTAGCCACATTCAATTTTTATTAGCTTATATGTATAATAAACAGTGACGTAAAAGTAGAGCGGCAAATGGTCCAGCTCACGAAAATAAAGTTTAGGCATGTTAGCAGTTCGTGTAAAAAAGAGAAAGAGGCTCTTAGGCATGATCTATATTCTGGTATAGTCTAGAAATAAAAGAGAGCATGCTTAACATCTAAGAGTTGTATTACAAATTTTAAGAGATAGAAGGTTGTATGCAAAATTCTCTAAGTGTAAATTTTGACTTAGAGAAGTAGTATTCTTGGGATACGTTGTGTTAGGTGATAAAATATTTGTAAATCTCTAAAAAGTTGAAGTTATAGTGCAATGGGAACGACCGAAGAATATCACTGAAATTCGAAGTTTTTTGAGTTTGGCTAGATACTATAGTAGTTTGTAAATAGATTTTCTTTGTTAGCTACTCCATTAATTAGATTGACAAGAAAATGGAGTTCAATTTGAATGGGATGAGTAGTATGAGCAGAATTTTCAAGCACTAAAAAATTTTCTTACTTCCGCACCAGTTTTAACTCTTCATACGCTAGGGTATAGTTATGTGATGTATAGTGATGCATTTAAACAAAAATTGGGCCATGTACTGATGCAGAATGGGAAAGTAATTACTTATAATTCTCGTTAGTTTAAGCAGCATGAAGTTAATTACCCTACCTATAACCTAGAACTAGCTGCAGTAGTTTTCGCATTAAAGATTTAGAGACACTACTTGTATGAAGAGTAGTGTCAAATCTTCACAAACCATAAGAATTTGAAATATCTCCTTACACAACAAGATTTGAATTTGAGACAGAAGAGATTACTTGAATTAATAAAAGATTATGACTTGATTATCGAGTACCATTCAGGGAAAGCTAATATAATAGCAGAAATAAAAGAGGCTGTTGGGCATGATTTATATTCTTGTGTAGTCCAGAAATAAAAGAGAGTATGCTTAACATCTAAGAGTTGTATTGCAAACTTTAAGAGATAGAAGGTTGTATGCAAAATTCTCTAAGTGTGAATTTTGATTTAGAGAAGTAGTATTCTTGGGATACGTTGTGTTAGGTGATGAAATTTTTGTAAATCCCTAAAAAGTTAAAGTTATAGTGCAATGGGAACGACCGAAGAATGTCATCGAAATTCAAAGTTTTTTGAGTTTGGCTAGATACTATAGAAGGTTTGTAAATGGATTTTCTTTGTTAGCTACTCCATTAATTAGATTGACAAGAAAATGGAGTTCAGTTTGAATGGGATGAGTAGTGTGAGCAGAATTTTCAAGCACTAAAGAATTTTCTTATTTCCGCACCAGTTTTAACTCTTCATACGCTAGGGTATAGTTATGTGATGTATAGTAATGCATCTAAACAAAAATTGAGCCTTGTACTGATGCAGAATGCGAAAGTAATTACTTATAATTCTCGTTAGTTTAAGCAGCATGAAGTTAATTACCATACATATGACCTAGAACTAGCGGCAGTAGTTTTCGCATTAAAGATTTAGAGACATTACTTGTATGGAGAGTAGTGTCAAATCTTCACAAACCATAAGAATTTGAAATATCTCATTACACAACGAGATTTGAATTTGAGACATAAAAGATTACTTGAATTAATAGAGGATTATAACTTGATTATTGAGTACCATCCAGGAAAAGCTAATATAGTAACAGATGCTTTGAGCAAGAAATCTTCTGTTACATTAGCATTTGTCCGAGCGGCATACATGCCTTTGTTGGTAGAATTGAAGACTTTAGGTATAACCTTCAGTTGTGATAATGCAAGAGCCTTAGTGGCCAACTTTGTTGTGAGACCCACGTTGATGGATCAGATCAGGGAAAGACAGATGTAAGATAGTAGTTTAGCTAAGATAAGTCAATATGTACTTAATGAGAAGAAGACTTCTGCCTCATGTCGGATGGTACGTTAACTTTGAGAGGTAGAGTTTGTGTACCTGATGTGGATGAATTGAGAAAAACCATTATGGAAGAGGCATATTATTCTGTTTTTGCTACGCATCCTGGTAGTATGAAAATGTATCGAACCATTAGAGATAGTTATTGGTAGTTAGGTATGAAGAAGGACATAGCTAAATATGTTGTGAGATGTTTGGTGTGTCAACAAGTTAAGGTTGAACACCAGAAACCAGCAGGCACTTTATAACCTTTACCGACACCAGAATGGAAATGAGAGCATATCACCATGATTTCATGGTTGGTTTACCACGTACTCAAGTAGGACACGATGCCAAATGGGTTATAGTGGATTGTTTTACAAAGTCAGCATATTTTTTACCAATCTATATCAAGTACTATTTGAAGATACTAGCAAGACTTTATATAGCAGAGATTGTAAGAGTACTTGTAGTACCTGTCACCATAGTGTTAGATAGAGATCCTCGTTTCACATCTCGATTCTGGCTGAAATTTCAGAAAGCCATAGGTACTACTTTGAATTTCAGTTTTGCATTTCATCCTCAGATTGATGGTCAATTAGAAAGGACTATCCAGACTTTAGATGATATGTTGCGATCATGTGTTATAGAACTTTAAGGTAGTTGAGGTATGCACTTACCTTTGATTGAATTTGTATATAATAACAGTTATCAAGCTAGCATTGACATGACTCTGTATGAAGCTTTATACGGTAGAAAGTGTCGAACATCTTTATGTTGGGTTGAAGTCGGTGAAAGAAAGCTATAAAATGTGGAATTAATAGAAACCACTACTGAAAAGATTAAGATTATTCGTGAAAGACTGAAACTGGCATAAGACAGACAAAAGTCTTATGCTGATCACCGACGAAGAGTTTTAGAGTTTAATGTCGACGACATAGTATTTTTTAAAGTATCACATTGAAAAAGGGTGATTCGTTTTCGAAATCGAGGTAAGTTGCATCAACAGTTTATCGGGTCGTTTATAATAGTGAAAAAAGTGGGCACAGTAGCCTACAAACTAGAGTTGGCTTCAGAGTTGGCAAGAATATATAATGTGTTCCATATTTTGATGTTAAAAAAAGTATGTGTCAGATCCTTCACATATTTTAGAGAAACTTCCAGTAGAGTTGATGGATAAAGGATAATTTGAATTATGAAACTTATCCCGTTAAGATAGTTGATTGACAAGATCAAGTTCTGAGGAGTAAGACTATTCTTATGATAAAAGTTGTGTGGCAGAATACAAATATCAATGACATAACTTGAGAGCCTGAGCAACTTATGCAACAACAAGATTTGTATCTTTTTCAGTAATAGATATGTGAAATTTTGAGGACAAAATTTTTGTAAGGAAGGTGAAAATTATAAATCCTGTTTTGCAAATATATGGACTAAAAAGAAGGTTTTTAAAAATTTTGAGTTATTTTCAAAATTTTTAAAAGAATAATGGTCTCATTGAGATTGTATTATAAGATAAATGATATGTGGCCAAACAATTCACCCGTATTCACTTTCTTTTTCCTTTTGTTACACATAATATCTTTTTCTCCATTTCTCTCTCTCAATTCTCTGCCAAATCACTTTAAATTTGGCCGATTGTTTTTCAAATTACCGTTGCCAAATAATTTCTCGTCATCTCCTATTAAATTTAGTATAAATTTTTAACTAGAAAAGGCAAAGGGAGCCAGAAAGAAAGCTACGGTTGAAGTCAATTTGGGAGATTCTTCAAAATACCAAGGATTCAAGCAAATTTAAGGAGTTTTCTTGAGTTTTGGTAAGTATTCCACTCATCTTTAAGTTTTAAAGTTCATTTTGGTGTAAATTTTAAAATGAATTTTACTGTGTATGAGTTAAGTTTTTGATTTGTGATATTGTGTTAAATTGAGCTTTAAAACATACATAAGTCTCTTGAATGATTATTCTTGAAGTTTTAAAATTAGGTTTAAGAGTTTGAGTTAGTACGTAAATGGATTAAGGTCAGAATTGGTTTGGAAAAGAAATGAGATAATTCAAACAGTTTGAACCTTTTGATTGTTATCTTCATTTTCTAGAAAATATAATCATTTTTAGGAAAACCCTATTAGAGACAAAATTATTTTATACTGAAAAACTTTTTCAACGAGTACTTATAATGCCAAATCTGAGTACATTTGTTTTATAAAAGAACTCCCAAAATATTCTGATATTTGTTAGATTTCGTCCTTAGAAGTTTTTAAGTTTTAAGTAATTGCTTTTGACCCGATGACAATGTTGCTGACCTAAGAGCATTGCTTTCGACCTGAGGACAATAGTCCTAATCTAAGAACAATGGTCTTGACCTTATAACAATAGTTCTAACTCGAGGACAATGTTCCTAACTTGAAAGCATTGCTTCCGACCCTGAGGACAATAGTCTTGACTTGAGAATAATGGTCCTAACTTGAGAACAATAGTTCCAACCCGAGAGCAATGCTTCTGACCTGAGAGTATTGTTCTGACATAAGGACAATAGTCTTGACCTAAGAACAATTATCCTGACCCGAGTACAATGGTTCTGACCTGATAACAATAGTCTTGACTCGAGGACAATGCTTTCTACAGAGAGTAATGCTTCCGACCCGAGGACAATGTTGTTGATCGAGAGCAATACTTTCGACCTGAGAACAATGCTCTTGACCTGAGGGCATTGCTTCTGATCCAATGATAATGTTTCTGACCTGAGAGCATATCTCTGACCAGAGAATAATACTTCTAACCTGAGAGTATTGCTTCTGACTAGAGAACAATGCTCTTGACCTAAGAACAATACATCTGACCCTAGCAGTATACTTTCGACCTTTATTTTGACCTGATTTGTATGTAAAACTTTAAGAGATCATAACTTTAGATCCAGAAAGAGTTAGAGGACGTACAATATATCACCGAAAGCTCTTTTCGAGCTTTATAACGTGATTATTAAGGTTTACTTGATTAATATCATTTTTCAGGTTAAAAAGTCAATGCACAGTTCATAGGTATATATATGACTTATATCTATCATGCATACATACATTAATTAAGAGTTTGTACAAGTGTGAATGAAATTGAATATTAATAATATTCAACATTTATTATTTAGGCACTAAAAATTTGGGAGAAGAACCTAGTAGGCGCGAGAATTCGTAGTAGGAGTGATTACCCTCCCATTATTATGAGTAAATTTATATATACATAAATATTATATTGATATATATGTGTTATCTATATATGAATTACTTATGTTAAACAACCAGTTTTAATGTTAAAGTGAAACTTAAAATGATTATGCTTTCATGTGTTTATAAAAGATTTAAACTGATATTGGGAAGATTTGGTTATTTGGTATGTTATTAAATGTTATTGGTTATACATGTTGAAATGGCGACTGCAAAGGCCGAGTTTGTTTTATATTATTTGAAATCATAATTTGAGAAATGATTTGTTTTATGCATGTATTTTGGTGATGAGGCCAGTAAGACTAGATATTTTTATATGGCTAATGGGTCTATTTTACTGTATATACAAGGAGGTAGCCTATGGATGGACCTATTGAGAGGCTGCATAGGTGAGTGGAGCCGTAGTGGGGTTGGTATAAGAGAGAGAGACCATGACAAGCCCACTGTGTGTCGTGCACACATGTGCAATTATAGATACCCTATGGAAAGTCCTGGCGACTTGATAGAGATATCTTGGATTTGACAGTTATGTTGAGGATAGTCGCTCGTATTATTAAGCGACTACTCGGGGCCAATATCAATGAGATGAATGTATTTTTATAATTGCATACTTTACAGAAAATAAATGATTTTATAAAGAATAGGAAATAGTTTTATGATTTACATGAACTCAATTGCATATAGTTTTATGTAAGAAAATCTCACTGATAGTTTAAACATTACCTTAGCCAAGGTAGTGGTCGAGAAGGTATGACCAGCCAAATTTAGTTGTTTTAAACTAAGTGCAGACCAATGAAAATCTCAATTGTTTTATGAATATTTGACTTTAAATGAAATATGTATATACTTTTAAAGTCAATTGTAAAGTGATTCAAATATCATGAATTTATAAATGCGTGTGCATGTATATATATATATATATATACATATATGTATTTTATTTACTCACTGAGTATAGTTGTATACTCACCTCTCACCATTATAGCTTTCAAATTAGGCGCTCTAGTTCTCGTCGGACTAGTAGTAGCTGTAGAGAGCATTCGACGCTCAAGGTAAGTCCATTTTAACTCACATTTTGTAGTTTGTTCCACTGAATAAACGTAATTGAATTTTGTAGTACATTTATAAACCAAATGATTATGTAATTGTTTTATGATTTGTTCAACTTGAATAGAAATGATTTTCAACATGTTATTTTATTATTTGTCATTGGTTGTGGATGAATTGATCATGGATGATCAATTTTTTGATGATGATTCTATGGATGAAAACTATTATTTTATAAACTATTTTTACGGTTTATTGGTTGATAGGAAAGTTTTACAAGTTCTCTTGGGTTCCACTTGTGATAATCGCCATAAACCCTTTTGATATATCCTCTATGCCTATAATATATCAAAAGAGCCTATAAGGCTTACTTGTAAATCTAAAATCCTGTAAACAGTTTATGTACAAAATTATCATATATGGAATCATCAATAACAAGGAATTAATCTCCGTGATCAATTCATCTACAACATAATCGATTAATATAAATATCAAAATTTAAAAATCGTTCACATATGGGTTGAACAAAATAATAGTTTTTTTACATAAACTTTTAGTTATAATACTTTACAGGTATCCCTAAGAAATACATATAAAAAAAAATGCAAATAAAAAAATATACATATCCATTGGACTCAAACGACACATGTGAGTAAAGGAAGAAATAAACCTACTAAGAACGTCGTAAACTCTCTACTACTACCACAAGCCTGGCTAGTTCATAATCTGAAAACTGTAATTGTGAGGAGTGAGTATACAACTATACTTAATAGGTAAATACATATATACATATATACATACATACACGCACAATTTCAAATTATGATATTGAGATTATTATTCAATATATGCTCAAAATACACACACACACACACACACACACACACACACATATATATATGTTCGTTTAACTCTAACAATCATTGTACAATTCTAAGGTCTGTTTATGTTTAAAAACAATCAATTCGGGCTGATCATACTCTTCCGACTGTTACCTTGGCTGAGGTAACGTCGAAAATCGTCAGTGAGTCTTTTCATACATAAAACCATATGCAATACACTTTTATAAAGAAGAAAACTATTTTCTATGCATTGTGAAATCATTTATAAAACATGCCTTTACAAATTAATTGCATATCTCATTAATGTTAACCTCGAGTAGTCACTTGGTGGTAAAGTGACTGTCTTCATCATATCTGTCAATTCCATGAGATCTCATCAAGCCACCAAGACTTTTCATGGGGTTTCTATATCAGCACTTACGTGTACGGTATATAGTGGGCTTACCATGGCTTTTCTCCTTTATACAGCTCTACTGCGGCTTCATTCACCTATGCGGCCTCTTATAGGTCTATTTATAGGCTGCTTCTTTGTATATACAGTAACAAATAGGCCCAAAGGCCATATCACAATATCCGGCCTTAACGACCTCGTTACCAATATACATGCACAATTTAAAACAATTTATTTTCAATCAATGATTTCACATCACATAAACAAATTAGGTCTCCTTAGTTGTTCAGCATGTATGTTAGACAATTTCAAACCATTGACCAATTATAAATGTTTTCCAATATCAATATTCAATACATGGAAATCATTTATCTCAAGTTTCATTTTAACATTTTAAAATACTTGGTTAACCCATAAACGTATATATATATATATATATATCACATGCATTCTATTTAAATAATTGTATATGTATAAATTTACTCATAACTTAGGGGAGAGTAACCATTCCTACTATGTATCCTCACGTTCAGTCAATCCTTCTCTCTGGTTTTTTGAACCTAATATCACACATACATATTTCAAATAAATTTCACGTCCCCAAACGACTATACTTTAATGCATATAAATGAAATGTTTGTGGAAAATGTAACTAAATGTTCTTAGTTGATACACGATACTTCACGAGGCTAATCTAACAGGTCATTTATCCGATTTTTAGCAATTGAAATCCTATAGCCATTATCATTTCAAATTTCACATCACCAAACCAATTTTTAACATTTGCTCAAATGCTAAAATCCACTTTTAGCTGATAATTAACACATAGATTTCCAGTAAAATACTCCTACCAGTTCAATTATTACCATACAACACAATTTTATATTTCCTAAGTGAAATTAAATGTAAATTTTTACATAAATAGTAAACTCTAGATTTCTATTACGTTCAAAATATTAATATCGAATTTATTATAGTTTAACAGGCATACCGTTGATTTGTAGAAGCTCGTAGAAACTTTAATTTACTGTTTAAATGCAAAAACCCCAAATTGTATTCGAAACTTAAATTTCGTCGAGCATCATTCTCTTTTTTTAGCCTAAATTGAGTTCCAAATTGAAGAGAAGTCCATGAGGGTTCATTTGGTAGTGGAAATTTTAAAGAAAAATGAAAAATTAAAGAGAAATTGAAAGGAGAGGGACTAACGATTTTGTAGAGAAAATGAGGAGGAAAATTAGGTATTTAGAGAGAGTAAGCAAATGAGAAACTGTTGGGGGTGGCAGTTTATAAAAAAAATAGACAAAAGACTAAAATGCCCTTAAAATACTTAAAAATTCTCAAAAAAAATTAATTTTTACAACAAATCAGTTAACAGTTTACTCCAACTGGTCGATCGGTTGCTTCTTTTTCCCCTAACATCGATTCTGCTGGTTGACCGTTTTCCTTCTCCACCATTTTGTTAGTAATTCGGTTTCTCAATTCGGTCGACCGTTTCTTCACTCATTCCAAACCAGCTATTGCCGTTCGACTGGTTCCTCAATCGGGTCGACCATTTCCTCCCTGCTCAAAAACCATTTTCTATCAGTTGATTGGTTCTTGATCTAGTCGATCGATTCCTCTTTTCTTCGTTTTTTGTTCTTTTGGACGACCATTTTCTCTCCCGATCAACTTATTCCATATTTTTGTAAGTTCAGTTTAGGGCATTATTCTGAAACCAAATATATGTTAAGTCCAACTTACTTGATTCATTTAATCCTCATACAATGAATTAATTTAATCACTTAAGCCTTAATTATATGTCAACTAACCATACATATGCATGTGCAACATGAATGTCGTAAATTGACTATTCTACCATTTTGTTTAGAGACCAGGGTTTAACACTTGATACATTCCAGGTATAGAAGATATATCATGAGGGTCTATGGCGATTGTCACAGGTGGATCTCAGGTTCAGGGCATGACAAGTTTATTCAACAACAATACTAAAATGGGTTTAGGTTTGCTAAAAATTTATTTGTTTTGCAAATATTTTGTATGAGTTTGTAATCGAGAAGAAAACAAAAAGATCATGAATATTTTGTTAAAGACACATATTGTTAGTCAAGATTATATATATATATATAATTATATAGGACTATAATTATTAATGGGCCTTAAAATTAGGCCATTTAAAAAAAGTACAACTTGCACGGAACGAAAATGACCCGTATATTATCAATTTCTCATTTTTGAAACCCTAATTTTCTTCTGTTTCAATCGTTGCCTAACAAATGGCAAGGCCTCTCTTTTTAAGCTTGGTGTTAACATAATTTCTGATTCTATTTTACATAGGCTGATTACTCGCACAAAAAATATGCTTTAAATTTGATACTTTTATTACAAAGTCGTTGAACTTGTTATCAATTTGTTTTTGATTAATTTTATTTCATGTTATATTTTATGATTTGAACGTTTTAAGGTTTCTTTTTGTTTAGGACACAGCCTGAGACATGAATAAAGCCCAATAGGCTTTGGGCTGGTAAAAAGGTGATATAAAACCCAAGCTAAAGTCCAGCAAAAGATAAGAGAAATCTAAAGTTAGTTCCAGCTTAGGGTATTTTGATTGTAGAATGGCAAGGACTTTAGGTACGGTAAGGGCCGAGACCTCCTAAGCTCAATAAAAGGTCCTAGGCCTGGACATGGAATTCCAAAACCTCCTTCAACTATCCTTTAGAAAAG
The DNA here is from genome assembly GCA_035584115.1 of Cedrela odorata. Taxonomy (NCBI): domain Eukaryota; kingdom Viridiplantae; phylum Streptophyta; class Magnoliopsida; order Sapindales; family Meliaceae; genus Cedrela; species Cedrela odorata. Next base: position 13,023 of record JAXCLQ010033297.1, on the reverse strand, counting down.
CCCAAAAACAACGATGCTACTTTCAGGTTTGTTGATGAACCTAGCCCTGAATCCTACTACTCCCTGAATAACCTAGCGACAATCTATAAACAGAGGCCGGAGAGTAGTTTGAGTCCAAAAGATACGAGAACATTTCTTAATTGGAAATGTTAGAAGGAGAAAAAAGGCTTTGAATGAAGCCAATCTTGAGGAAGGAAATGTGATAAAGAGGCTAATAACCTGAAAGCTTGTGTCAGGAGGTTGGTTGAGGAGCTGGAGGATCAAAAGAGACGAGACCAAAGGAGGAATAATGAGCCAGTATCTCGTTAGGAGTTACATTCGAAATCCCCTTTCTCCCAGAGGATTCTAAGCCTTGTTCTTCCTAAAAAGTTCAAGGTACCTCAGATAACTTCCTTCACGGGAAAAGATGATCCATTATTGCATATAGATTTCTTTAGGAAGATGATGTTGATATAAGGCTAAGTGAATTTCAGATGTGTCGCTTATTCCCATTAACATTAGAAGAGAAAGTAAGAAAGTGATTCACAAGTTTAACCTCTAATAGTATCCATAGTTTCGACCAATTGTTTAAGGTATTCATTAACGTGTTTAGAGAGGTGATTGCCAACCTTAAAACCCTAAGCTCATTGTTGCTAATGAAACAGAGAGAAGGAGAAAGCTTTAAAAACTTCGTCAAAAAATATCATGACGAAAGTGATAGAGTTGAGATCTTATCATCACTCATTGGCATTAAAAGGTCTCAGGAAAGGTTTACGAGTAGAGCAAGGACGGTACGCAATACAAAAATGGTCTATCACCACTTATGAAGTGGCCTAGAGGAAATTGTTAGATGAAATCAAAATTGAGGATTAGGTCGTCCTCAAGCTGAAGAAGGAAAGAGCGTTGGGACCGACGTCACGTGGCTAGATGCGGCCCCTAAAGTCAGACAATAGGAACATACGAGATGATTGGCAGAATTTTCGAGACTTCAATAAAAAAGGAGGCCAAGTACCAGAGCAAACCAGGACATGGAATATCAAGGATGACTTCTCCCCAAGGGGATAACATTCGCCAAGAAGAGGTGATACGATAAAAGTGGCCTAAGTCCAAGAAAAAAAGAACTCTGCTGATGGAGCCTTGCCTCATAAAAGCAAACAGAGCAAAAAAAAGAAGAATAAGTTTTATGAGTTTCATCAAAGTGTTGGACATCTGACAGATGAATGTTTCGACCTCAAGAACTAGATCAAAATCCTTATCAGAAATAATTATCTGGCCGATTTCATTACAAATAATAGGGAAAGACGTATGAGCACCAGATAATGGTGATCACTGGAGGGACTACATTGGCAGGAAACTCAAATAAGGCTAGAAAGTTATTCGAAGTATCCATTTCTCACTTTCGCTATAGATGCTTACATTGTGAACGTAAGAGCCCAGAAAAAGCAAAAAGTCGTCTTAATCCTGAATTTTTTTACTGATGAAAATGAGGTAGAGGTACAATATCCACACGATGATGCTTTAGTCATAAACTTAGCGGTGTGAACAGCTCAGGTCAATAGAATATTGGTAGATATAGGAAGTTCGACTGAAATCATTTTCAAGGAAATCTTAAATTACTTGGGAATTAAAGATTTGAGACTAAGACTAGTTGATACAACTCTCCATGGTTTTGGCAAATCATGCATCTACCGGTTAGGTATAGTACAACTGCCAATCACCATGCGAGAAAAACCTTATTAGTAAACCGCAATGGTTAAGTTCCAAGTAGTTGATCTCAAGATGCATTACTCCATGATTCTTAGAAAACCTTTTCTCAAGTCTACAAGGGTAGTGGAAAATATCCATTACCTGAAATTGAAATTTAGAGCCAGTAAAGGTATTGGCATCGTCAAAGAAAGCTATTGTCAAAAAGCTCATACTACCTGTTGAAACGTATTTGGGGAGAAATCTTAGAAACCAACGACGAGAACCTGGAGTAATGATGGATAATGAAAAGTTTGGACAAGGAAGTCAATTCAGGTAACATGCCATTGGCGTTAGAGTTAGTGGAAGAATTAGATTCTGTTATCCTGAATAAGGAAACTCTGAAGAAAGCAGTCAAAATTAATTGTCATCTTTCTAAGAAGCAAAAAACAATACTCAAGAACATTTTAAGACAACATATGAATGTGTTCGCATAGAGATATGAAGACATGTTGGGAATTGATCCTCGAATAATCTCTCATCTATTGACGATTGACCCTAAGTATAAGCCCGTAAAGCAAAAGAGGTAACTGTTCAATGTCAAGCATAGGGGAGCAGTGCATATCGAAGTAGAAAAATTGATGAAAGCGAAATTCATCAAGGAAGTGCATTATCCGGAGTGGGTGTCGAATATAATTGTGGTAAAAAAGATTAATGGAAAATGGAGAATGTGCATGGACTTCGTCGACCTAATTAAAGCTTGTCCAAAAGACAGTTTTTCACTCCTTATGATTAACCAGTTAATGGACTCAACGACAGGACATGAGTTGTTAAATTTCATGGATGGGTTCTTAGGATATAATTAGATCAGGATGCATGAGTCGGATCAAGAAAAAACTACATTCGTAATTGACCAGAGGTTATATTGTTACAAAGTAATGCCTTTTGGATTAAAGAATGCGGGGGCTACATTTTAAAGATTGTTTAACTGGGTTTTCAAGCCCTTGATCGAGTCAACCATGGAAGTCTACGTCGACAATATGTTTACCAAATCATTAAGAGCCCGTGACCATATAAAGCATCTTAAAGATACATTCTCTTATCTGTGGAAGTACAACATGAAGTTAAACCTTAAAAATTATGCATTTAGAGTCTAAGCCTGAAAGTTCCTGGGATATATGGTTAGTGAGCGTGGAATTGAGGCCAATCCATAGAAGATAAATGTAATATTGGAGCTCAAATCCACTACCACGCTTAAAGAATTGCGAAGCTTAACAGGGAGATTGGTTGCATTAAGTAGGTTCATGTTCAATGCTTCAGACATATGTTTCCTTTTATTCCAATTTATGAAGAATGGAAAGAATATTGAGTGGACTGAAGAATGTGAAAACAGGTTCCAAGAATTAAAGCAGTATCTCGCATTACCACTACATTTGACAAGCTCAGGAATCAGAGGTGTGCTTTACCTTTATCTAGTGGTGAGTGATTATTCTATAAACTTAATCTTGGTGAAGGAAGATTTAGAGAAAGTTTACCGCCTTATCTATTACACCAATAAAGTACTACTTGATGCTGAGACAAGATATTCTTCACCTGAGAAGGTGGTACTAGTGATAGTAATAAAGAAGTTGCGACTTTACTTCCAAGCTCATAAGTGGTGGTTTTAACAAACCAGCCCTTGAGGGAATTCTCCATCGACCTGATCTATCTGGTTGACTAGTGAAATAGTCGATTGAGCTTAGTGAATACGACATCTATTACAAACCAAAAAAGCCATAAAGGGGTAAACTTTAGCAGACTTTGTGGCAGAAATGTCAATATCTGAACACCTCATCGTCCATCAAATTATGAAAGATTCCTTAGGTCAAGCCAAAAGAATCCACCTGTGCCAAACATGGCTAAGCCACCTTGAAATCTTTTCATCAACGGAGCTTTAATACGTAAGGAAGAGGAGTATGAGTTGTCCTAGTAAGCCTAAATGAAATTGAGGTAATATATTTGTTAAGGTTCAATTTTATGGTCACAAATAATAAAGCAGAATACGAGACTCTAATCACGAGAATCAATTTGGCTTGGACGTTAGGGATTATAGGCTTGGATATTCACTGTTATTCCCAACTAATAACAAGTCAGATCAGTGGACAATTCCAAGCCCGTAGGAGCAACATGCAAGCTTATTTAGATAAAGCGAAGTAGCTTCTAGGCACCCTGAAGACAATTATGATAAAATAAATTTCAAAATCAGAAAACTCAAAAGCTGACATTTTGGCTAAATTAGCCTCTACCTTCAAATAAAATACTTTAACCTCAGTTCTAATCGAAGTCCTGCAACAAAAGAACATCGAAGTAGGGAACAACTAACTCGTCGTAGCCGAACTTGACTTTTTCTATTCTTGGATGGAAGAGATAAAGTCTTATATCTGAAAAGAAAAACTATTGGACGACATGGATGAGGAAAGAAAAATTAAAAACAAGTCTGCAAGATACACTGTTATTGATGGGGAATTATACAAATAGGGTTTCATTATTCTTTATTTGAGATGTCTCGGACTTGAAAAGGCTGCACGAGTTCTGGATGAAATTCATCATGGAATGTTCGGTGGGCATAAGGGAGCACCTTCGATGGCACACAAAGTCTTAAATTAAGGGTATTACTGACCAACACTTTCATAAGACGCAGTTTAGGTTCTGAAAACTTGTCACGAATGTCAAGTACATGGCAATGTATTAAGGCAGCCCTCTGAAAAGCTGACATTTTTGACAAGCCTTTGACCATTTTTCCAATAGAGATTAGATCTTATCGGCCTCATGCCTCCCGCTCGAACTAACACAAAGTACGCAATAGTGGCCATGATTACTTCACTGAATGAGTAGAAGCCGAATCGTTGGCTAGCATCACCGAGAAAAATTCACGGCATTCGCCAAGCAGAACATCATTTATCGATTTAGAACACCTCAAGTGCTAATTATGGACAACGGAAAGCAATTTGACTTTTTGACGAATGAAAGTCAAATTTCAGTGAATTCTGTAAAGATTTCTCAATTGATCTCAAGTTTGAAACACATGCTCATCCAAAGGATAATAGACAAGTGGAAGCTAGGAACAAAGTAATCAATAAGACACTCAAAAAGAAGCTTAGAGAGTATAAGGGTGCATGGATTGATAAACTTCTCGAGGTCCTTTGGGATTACAGAATAATTCCAAAGGTAGCCACTAGAGAAACTCTCTATTTCTTAGCCTTTGGATTTGAAGTTGTAATTCCAATCGAGGTCGACGTACCAACTTTTCGAGTCAATAACTACAATGAGGAAAGTAATGACCGAAGTATACGTTTAGAGATGGATCTACTTGAAGAAAAGAGGGATAAGGTGATGATGAAAGCAGTAGCCTACCAATAAAGGGTGGTCAGGTTCTACAACAAGAAAGTTGAATGTTGAGACTGGGTATTAAGACAGGTTACCCTGAACACTAGAGTGCTAGGAAAAGATATTCTAAAGGCTAATTAGGAAGGATCATATAAAGTTACCCAGATTCTGAAACCTGGAGTCTACAAGTTAGAGTCTCTAAATAGAAGTATGGTTAAAAAACCATGGAATGTAGAACAAGTAAAGTTGTATTATTCTTGAGAATTGCTAGAGATTTGTAAAATTTTTGTCCTAAAAATAAATAAATTTATTATTTTTCGACATCAGTAAAGACTTCTGATAATAGAGATACATTAATTAATAGATGATCCTCAAGTTAAGGGACAAGAGAAGCTTAAAAGCCTGGGATAATATTATTTGCAGTTTAAAAAAGGCCCGACCTTGGCCTAAGGACGTAAAAGAATGGAGTGGTTCCTAGATGTCTACACCCCATTCATCTCATGGTAATACTATTCACAACTCGAATAAGCTCTTAGCATTACCTCTCAATACGTACAAGAGTGAAATGATTCCTAGATGACCATGTTCTAATTTTATTTTAAGGTAATATAACCCATAGCTCGAATAAGCCCTAAGCATAACCTCAGGACGTACAAGAACGAAATAGTTCTTAAATGACTAAGCTTTATGTTCGTCTTAGGATAATATTATCTACAGTTGGAAAAAGTCCTAAGCATAGCCTCAAGACGTATAAAGGTAATGTTGTTTCTGAGTAATTACATTATACTTTCACCCTAAGGTAATATAACCCATAGCTCGAATAAGCCCTGACCTCAGCCTCAGAGCATACAAGAGCGAAGTTGTTCTTGAGTGACTACATTTTATTTTCATCTCGGGGTAATAATATCCAAAACCCGAATAAGTTCTAAGGATAATATCAAGACATAAAAAGGGTTGAATCATTATTAGAAATGCCATGATGAATAGATTCAAGGTAGGTTAATAATATCTAAGACCTATATAAATATTTAGCTTAGAACATGTTAGCGATCAATACAGTTCCTATTTGAAGACATTTTCTCCAAGAAGAGAAAATTCGAAGACTGATTTATAGTGGCACAAGTTCTACGTTTTCAACCTAGTTCAGTTCAGGTAAGGCATTTTAGAACATTCATTGACATTGGTCAATCTCTGTAAGTTATGCAAAAAACACAAAATATGAAAAATAACTGGAAAGCAAAGCGACAAAAGAATCCACACAAGTTAAAAACCCAAAATCCACAAATTCATTGTGCTAAGTTTATTACATTTAAAAAAAAAACAAAAACAAAATAACAAAAAGAAAGTTAAGAGTTCAATTGTTCTGGTTAGCTAGAGTGCTGGGCGGATCGGAAAGAGCATCAGCCTGGTCAGTGGGAGGAGCAGGAAAAGTGATCTTGAAGTTGTCATGGGGATGTCCTTAGAGTGGATGCTATTCGAGGAGTCTTCACCAGAGGTTGGAGGCACACGTCCCAAGGCCTCATATAATCATGTCATATCCAAGTCTAGATACCGACCCTGGAATGTTTCGCAGGTCAAGTTAATTCCTTCATTGACCCAATCCCTTTCAGCTTCTTCGAGTTTGGTGTCCAAGAATACAGACTTTTTCTTCTCAGCCCCCAAGTTCTGTTTCAGTTCCCAACACCTCTCTTAGAAGCCTTGGTGAGGCCTCTGACACTTTGTCCTAAACTCATTCAAGTCGAGCTCGAGGTTGCTCATCCTTATGATGGATTCTGCTTGAGAAGATTCAGCAGTGGTCACCTTGACCTGAAGCTTCTCCATCTCTTGAGCCCATTTCTCTTTTTCTGCCTCAAACTGAGTCCGCTTCATGACCAAGTTTCTCTCTGCCTCTTCAGCCTTATGCCTCAACTAGGCAATCTTCGTTGTTGACGGACCCTAGAAAATAACATCAATATCGTCTCTATGAACAACGAAGACATATTGCATATGAGTAGATTATTACAAATAGCAGAGTGTTAGAAAATACAAGGAAAGTCTTATTCCTTAAAAAGCAAAGCAAGTGTCAACTTACCCAGCCCAGCCACCTCAACAGGTAGTCCAAAATTCCTAAAGCGTAGCAGTCGAGAGGTTGTCTGAGTACTAGGATGGAATGCACATTGCATGATGGTTGATGTAGGGGAGGAAATGGGCAAAGAACTTCTTTTTGTCCTCAATGAGGTTTTCAGGGACAATTTAGGGTGGATATAGCTTCCATCAACACCTTGAGCCGACATCCCCTTTTTCCACCTCGATCCATCATCCTCATCCACCACCATAACCTTCATCTTGTGATTCTCCTTATCCATCTTGTGAGTAGGAGGAGGTAGTAGGTAATCTTAGATCTCAACCCTTCTAGTAGAAGTTGGAACTCTACCGGAACCATAAGTCCCTGTAATGTTTTAGAAAGCAGACATTCCAGCCATGCCCTTAAGGGCAGAAAGCCCAACCTCAGTCTTTAAGGCCTAAGAAGCCTCTTAAGCTTTTTTGCCCTTAGCCATCTTCCTCAAGGCGTTTAAAGGGTTCTGCATTAGCTTATTTGGGGCCATCTCTCTTGTTGCAAAAAGAGGTCATACTAAAGTCAACTATCATGATCCAACACAAAAGGAAAAAAAAAACTACTTACCAGCTCAGGCTTTTTCTGAGGCCAAATGGCCTTTAGAGAAACGAAAATTCACAAGACCTAATGAGATCAGGTTAGCATCAGAGAGGAGGAATTTCTAGTTGGAGACCGAATATTTGGTCATTTCAACCCTCCCCAGATTTCGAGTTGGGAGCTTAGGTTGATCACTTTAGGTAATTGCTTCACTAAACAATTTAGGTACCTGAATGTTATTGTCAAAATTCCATTCATCATCGACAAAAAATTATTTATTCTTCCAATCCTTGTTACAGGATGGATTACCCGTTATATGATTACATTTTCTAGGTCGGGTCTGAAGGTAGTACTTACCGGGTTCTTTTTGAGCAAGTACATATATTCAATATATTTTATCTTAGAAGCATAATATGAGATCTAACTCCACAAAATAAACAGACCTGACAAAATTCTTCAACTATTAATGTTCAGTTGGTAAGGGGCAATGCTAAAGGACTCAAAAATCCTAATGAAGTAGTCTTGAAATGGGAGTCTGACTCTAAGGTGAAACAATTTTTCGTTAAATAAAATTTCACTGTCAAACGAGAAACTAGGAAGTTCATTCGCCTCAGGAGACCTAAGATAAATGCCCTTAGGAATGTTATAGCAACAGGTATAGGTTTTTAGGCCTGATTCTATGATGGTGGAAGGGAACCAGTCTGCTTCAAAAGGTGTCGTATATTCCCTAAACTTAAGAACAAGAGGGGGAATAGAGACAGTGACATGTTCTCTCTTAGAGTTGTTTTCCTTGGAAGTAGTCTCGTTATCACTTGAAACATAACCCATTTTTGTTCATAAGATGAAAAAAAAACTATCAAGAACTATCCATGATCATCAACAACTCATGAAAATTTACCTACATTCTAAAATCCTAGAAAGCTATCCAATGTTCGTCTTAACAATGGAAATTTAAAAATTGATAAAGAAAAATTTTGGAGAATATGAAGACTTACTAGTTTTGGTTGGAATAAATAAGTAACTTAAGAAAAAAACAATAACCTAAGACTCATAAAAAATCTTGTTCTTGGCGAGGCTATCTATAATGAGAAGAGGGTTACAGTCTAGAACATGAGCAGTCTTGATGCAGTGAGAAGAGAGTTACAGTCCAAAACGAAAACGATAATGGAGCAGTGAAAAGAAAGTTACAGGCCAGAATGAAAACGACATTGATGAAGCAAGTTAAAGCTTGCAATCCAGAATGGAAACATAACTAAAATCGAAATACAAGAGCTAAGTGTTTTTTTCCGAGTCGATTATTGCCATTCTTAATAACAATGGCAATAAAGAGATTAAACGTAGAATTTGTTTTTCTGGGTTCTTTCGTTGCAATAGTAAGTCTAAGGAAAGTTTGGATGCAAAGAAAATGAATATGAAGACATTGAAAGAACAGAAAAGCGGTATTTCGAAGAATGAGGAATCTCAACCGTTGATACGATAAGGAGATGAAGGGACGAGATAAAGCCACAATGGATAGAAGATTAAAAGATAATCATTGAAATACGTAAAGGAGACAGCAATGAAAAAGGTGAAGGAAATCTTTTAGGACCCGAAGTGATGTTGTCTAGTAAGCCAACTGAAGGTGGACACGTGGATGAAGGCTTACGAAATTCAAGTTAAACATTTAAAGTTTGCGTATGAGCAAATCTTTTCAAATCACAACATTTAGTTTTTGTCAAATAGTTACTTTTTGATTAACATTTAGTAAACGGCTTGAGACATGAATAAAGCTTAATGGGCTTTGGGCCAGTAAAGGATAGGAGAAATCCAAGGTTAGTTTGAGCTTAGAGGATCCTGACAGTAGAATGGTAAGGACCTTGGGTACGGCAAAGGCCGAGACCTCCCAAGCTCAATAGAAGGTCTCGAGCCTGGACACAGAATTCCAAAACCTCCTTTAACTATAAAGGTCTTGGGTACAATATGGCTGAAGTTTTAGGTATACGATCAAATCCGAGGCCATTTCTAGTAAATGAAAATGTTTCAGATAAAGACTTTCAAGATCTTTCAACAGTTACGTATCGCTGAAAATTCAAGTTCTTTTTAGACTTCTCTATAATAAGGATCATATCTTAGTAAATATATTTTGCAAGTAAGGTTCAAGATCCGATAATTTTTGAATACCAATACTTATAAAGTTAAGTTTCCGTGACCCTCGAAATTTGAATACGTTTATTATTATGATTTTTAGATTTTACAAAATCTAAGTTTGAGAGACCTAACAAAAATGAGCATATGAAAGTTAATCAAAAGTTATCAGTGGAGACTTTTGAAAAATCATTATATTCATCTTATTACGCTACAGGCATTAGAACATACAATATATTTTAACTATTATTGTCTACTTTTTTTTAAAAAAAATATATAAAAGAAAAATTTTTATTTAACTATTAGAAGGTTTTTGTCGAACCACCAACTATACCCATTAGATTTTATTATGGTTTTAGATGAGATAACGTCAAAGCGAATAAAAAAGACTATTGGTAATGCATATAGCGGATTTTTATTACATCAACACTTTAAATTGACATGTTATTGGTTGGGCAAATTTTATGACGTTAATTGATATTTAACTTGGGAGACTGTAAATTTTAGGAATAATTAATCTCATGTTAAGTTTCAGAAGCTAAGGGTTAGATCGGTATTGTTTTCTGAGCTTTATTTTTATTTTACAAATTGTAGAATATGTCATTTATTATTTTATTAAAATTAAACTTAAAACATAAAATACAAATTATAAATTTAAAATTTAAAATTAAAATTAAAAAAAGGATTTAAACCTGTTTTCCCTGTTTTACAAAACATATCCCAAATATTGTCAAGGTTGTGTTTGTCTATGGATTCTCCGCATCATCGCTCGGCGGTGCCACTGCTTTCGCATTCTAGTCCGGCGAGTCTCCTGCGCCGTCAACGTCGTCATCGTCGTCGTCTGTGTCGATCAGCGGAGGAGGATGGAGAGAAGAGATCGTCTAGGTTCGATGACGAGGAGGAGGACTTGTGCCGTATCTGTAGGAATCCGGGAGATTCAGATAATCCGTTGCGGTATACCTGTACTTGTAGCGGAAGCATCAAGTTTGTGCACTTGGATTGCCTCCTTCAGTGGCTCAATCACAGCAACGCAATGGCTGCTCTTGCTGCTGATAATGATGGGGTTAAAAATAAGGAGCTTTCAGTTGCAGGAATTGGATTCGAGAAGTCAAGAACCAAGTCACTTCCTGGAACTAGCCTTGCTTCTGTTGAATCATTATCCATGCCTCTTGTCTGTATTCTCCCTTTCCCTTTCTCTATTCTTGTTGTGCTGAAATTTAAGTTGGTTTTGATTTTCCATTGGGTTTAGGCTTTCTTGCTGATTGGCAGGTCTACGAAATTGTTTTCTCTGCAGATATTCAGTGTGCCGAATGTCAGAAAAGAGTAGCTGATATGATCTCGAAATTGAACAGTGAGATTTCGATTTGGCTTTCTGATATCTCTATCGTGTTCAAAATCATTATAGTTTTTTGCTAGTTCAAAATCATCGTAATTGTTTTACAATTGCTTTGAGCTGTTTTTGGAAGCACTTAACTTAATGTGAGGATGGAAGTGGGATTTTAATAAGAATGTTGTAGGCTGAATTCACAATGTATATACGTATTCATTCCCAGTGAAATATATATAAATCATAGATAGCTAGTATTTGAGTGAGATAACATTGTGATGAAATAAGATTTTGAAGAAATATAGAGTGACAAGTTGGATGTGCTAGCTCTGTTTTGTTGCAAAGTGAGAGGAAATGAAATCAAGTCTTGATGTCTGCAACAGTCTCTTGGATTACAGATGCTGTAAATATTTGTGTCATATTGCTTCTATTTTATTTCTGTTTTTTTTTTTCCAGGGCAGTCAAAATAGGATAACTTGTGCTTAAATTTTATGTAACATAAACCTTTGAAAACAAGAAAGAGTTGCTTGATAATGTTGCATGAGGTAATACAAAGCATTTACCTGAAGTGATGTTTACCCTTAGTTTATGTCATAAGTTAAACAAACCTTAAATATGAAGTGAAGAATAACGAGGCAAACAGAACAACCGAAAATGCTCTTTCTCGGTCTAAGAAGAATCAGATTCCAATTTTGAAGGACAAGAATTTCCAATGGACAATCCCAAAGTAGAAATTTCAGTTGTTTCATTATCATTCACATTCTTCAACTCCAAGCATTTTATTTCTATTAACTTCTTATAACATTCATATCAGATTCTCGCAAATTCCCAATTCCATGCAAGGAAGACATGTTCAGGTAGCATCTTTTATACGCTTATTTTAAAAAAAATGCTGTCTTTCTTTTATCATTAGATGATAGATCAATGATTAACAAGGCTTCATTTTCTCTGTAAAAAATTGCTTATTTGTTGCACAGTGATAAGAATTAATCTGGACTGTAATGGCTGCTCCAGAAAAATTGCAGATTTTTTTTTATATTGATTAAAAGTTTCAGTGTATAAAATTTAATAGTTCTGACAAACTTTCTTTTGTTTCATTACATATTGTTGAAGAGATAGAGACACATTTGATAGAGAAGCAGCATTGCAGGGTGAGTGTATGTGGGAGATTTAGAACGTCTGATGTAGCAATAAAGATAAGAAAGAAGATGAATCGAAGAGTTGAAATACTGGAAATTCAAGAGCAGAGTGAGAGCAATGAACAAGCAGATCAGAGACCTATGATTTCTAGCTATTGATTGGCATGCTTCATGTTTGTGTCTTTGCCAAGCATTCTTTTTGAAAGCATTGGCATGGCAGCTTTAGGTTTGTTAGATTATAGACAGCATGGTTTTCACTTCAAAAATGAAAATAACTCTTAAGACATTGCAATTTTGTGACTATGGAGATAGGAATTAGTTAGACATGTAATATGTATTAGAAGACTCAAGACTAATAGGAGGAAAATAAATTATGGTTTATTATTGTTTTTAAATTATCTAACTATTGATAACACTGCTGGTTGCATGAAATTCATATATTCATTGCTTAAAATATGGTTTTAATGGTGTTTGACCGATTCTATATTGTAATATTTTCTATCGGCAGAAATAAAATGTTTGTTTATCCTTCCAACACAAAAAAATAAAAAAATAAAAATAGAGTTTAATCCCAAAAATCCCAATCTCTAAATCCATAATTCACATAATACATCACTTTAATTCTTGGCTCCTACTTGTTTAAAAGTTTATGATGGTCTCATATTAGTTTAATTTTATCAATCATAATTTTTTTATAAAAAAAATATATTTTTAAAGAATTAAATTTAATAAAATTATTTTTAAAAAATATTTTACTGAACATATTTTATATT
>JAXCLQ010033286.1:0-22130 GCA_035584115.1 Cedrela odorata | reverse complement strand
AATCTACAACTGATCAATCCAAGAGAGTGGAAAACTGTCTTTGGGATAGGCTTTATTCAGATCAGTAAAGTTTACAAACATTCTCCATTTCCCATTTGCGTTCTTAACCAATACTACACTCGACACCCACTCCGGATAATGCACTTCCTTGATAAATTTTTCATTTATTAGTTTGTCGACCTCTATGTGTATTGCTTGTCTTCTCTCGGTGTTGAATGACCTTCTTTTTTGCATTATAGGTTTGTATTGGGGGTCAATGGAGAGTTAATAAGAGATCACTCGAGAATCTATACTTGGCATGTCTTTATGAGACCATGTAAACACGTTTATATGTTGTCTCAAGATATTTATGAGTTTTGACTTCAAATCTTTGAGGAGTTGAGCAGTAATTTTAACCATTCTATGAGACAATTCTTAGTCCAAAATAATGGGCTTCAGTTCTCCTGCTGGTTCTAAGGCAGACGACCTATCATCCTGGTTGAGCTTCCTCATGATCAGGTTATCCCTCAAGCCATCCTTATTAACATCTAAGACTTCTTTCCACGAGTGCTTCGATAGGCAGTTTGAGCTTTTGGAAGAACTACAAAGCACGATCGAGCTTCTTTTTAGTTTTTCTTGACAATTCCGATCCTTTACTCGTAATTTCAATTTCAGATAATGTGTACTTTCTACTGCCTTTGTGGTTCTAAGGAAAGGTCTGCAAAAAATCATGGTGTATGGCATTTTAAGATCAACTACTTGAAACTCCACCATTGTAGTTTTCTGATAGGGTCTTTCTTCCATGGTGATTGGTAGCTAGACTATTCCCAGAGGGTAAACACATGATTCTTTAAAATCGTGAAGAGCAGTCTTGGCACGCCTGAGTCTTAGATCCTCGATTCCTAAGGAATCCATAGTTTCCTTAAAGATAATATTAGTTGAGCTCCCTGAGCCGTTCCCACTGTTAAGGTTAATACCAGTGAGTCATCGTGTAGATAGTGAACTCCTATCTTGTCCTCATCCATTAACATAATGGGTATCAAGGTGAGTTTTTATTTCTTCTCAGCTCAGTCATTCATGACGTGAATATCTAAGACTGTATTGGGTAGGGAGTATCTTGAATAATTTTTCCTCGATCTGTTTGAATTCCCTGCTATGTTGCTCTTCTTGAAATCACGATCACCCACTCCTCATGTCTTATTTCTTGCTCCATCCCTTTATCCGATACACTGGATCCTTCTTCATTCTTGGCTACAAAGTCCGTTAAGTAATTATTACGGATTAGCATCTCAATCTGACTCATGAGATTAAAACACTCGTCTATCAAGTGTCCAGCACTTTAGTGGAATTCGTAGAACTTGTTCTTAGCTTTCCCTATCAATTTGGCTCGCAAGAGGCGGGGTTCCACTAATATGGTTCCTCGTTCTTTAATCTCTCGCTAGACCTATGAAAGGGGGGCTTTCAAAGGAGTGAAAACTTGATCTCCTTGGACATGGACTACTCTATTAGTGTCCTCTCTTCTCGGCGAGCAGTTTCTCTTTGAGGGAAGTTAGTCTCTTTCGCCTAATGCACGATCCCAATCCTAGGCGTATCTACCTCTGCTATCAAAGTCTGGAAAATTTCTCTTATCGTTATGCCTTCTTCTAGAGCTAGTTCTAAGATTTTATGTTCCACTGATGGTTTGTGGTTCAAAAGCCTTTTCTTCTATAAGCTTAAGGGCAATCTGATCTTTAATTTCGATCTCATTTAACAACTTTCTTCGAGCTATTTCGTAAGTGGCAATAGACAATTTTCGTATAGCGTACCATTCTCGGTGGACCGCAAGCCTTTTTTGAGACCTTCTAGAACTAGAGAATAGTGGTAGGCCCTTAATTCCATCACTTCTTCATGGTATCTTTTTACGAAACCTCTGAGGGTTTCACTCTCTCCTTGTTTCATGAGTAACAATGAACTAGGAGTCTTGAGATTGATAGTAATCATTTTGAGCTCATCTATAAGTATTCTGTACAGCTATTTAAAATTGCCAATATTGCTAGGGTTAGACTAGTAAACCACTTTCTTACTTGTCCTTCTAGGGTTAACGGGAATAATCGGCACATTTAGAATTCGTCTAGCCCTTGGATTAACATCATTTCCCTAAACAAATCCATAGGCAAGGAGGGGTCAATCTTTCCTATGAAAGGATTTATCTGGGGCATCTTTAATTTTCTGGGAAAGACGAGTTCTAGTTGCTTTTGAGTGATAGAGGATTTAGAATAAAATCCTATCTTTAAAGTAAACCCGTCTCCCATTTTCCTTTCTCTTCTCTTCTTGTCCTTCAATTCTTCGACCAATGTTTGAACATGAGCCTCTAGACTCTCGACCCAATCACTATCTTCTCTAGATCTCCTTCTTCAAGGTGGACTCCGCACCGAGCCTTCTCTTTAGTGTTTTTGATCAAGAAATGTCCCTATATCCTCCTGATCAAGGCTATTACCCAATCCCTTGCTATGAATAACCATTAAATCATCAGGTAAATATTGAAACATCGGCATAGGCTCGTTGAAGGATTTAAAGGAGTTATTATCGCCTTGGGGTTCTTTGAAGGGATAATCGGAGACTTTCCCTTTTCCCTTCTCTAAAGCAGTATATCTTTTTCTGGTGGCATTTTGTAGTGCCCAGTTCTACAATTCACAATATGTGGGGCGTCTAACACACTACTTTCAACTGCTTCTGCTGGTTTAGGAGTCTCCCTTGCTGAAGAACTAGTTTAGAACATCTTCTTCATTCTTGCTAACTCCTTTACTAAAGCCTGAATCTATCTGTCTTTTTTCGTGTGTTGTTTTCCATTCTCAGCCAACATCTTGACCAACCAGGCAGTTTCTGCCGCTTTCGAATGAGGGGGGATTTGATGCGGTGATGAAGCTTTCGAATCAAGATTTATGCTCCCTAATTCGGAGGCTGATCGCCAATATCTTGATTAACAGCCATATTTTCCTCCACAATATTATCGTACGGGTTCCCCTTTGTCGTTGCCTTATTTCTGGTAACGTATATTCGTGAAGTAGCCATAATTTTCCTCTTTTGCAGTAGTTATTGACATTTTGTTCAGTTCCCTATAGACAGAGCTAGATATTGATGCAGCAACAATCTTCTTCTCCACTTGACTGTTTGTGTAACCAGTGATCACAATTGAAAGCTATGGGGATAAAAAGCTCATTTTCTAGCAAAAACACTTTGATGCTTAAGTTAGGGTTTTACTTTTTGAAGAGAGAGTGTTTAGGAGAATATTAGCTTTTCTTTACCAAAATTTTTAGTAGTCATGCCTGGTTGCAATTAGTCTCCTTTTATAAATGTTAATGTCTTCCAATTATGGTAGACTTCCTACGGAATCTGGAAATAAGTATCTTTAAGATTTTTTTTATATAATAAGTCTTAATAGGCAAGAATCCTTATTGGAGAATAATCCGGGAAAGATATGAGAAGGAAATGAATCTTTCACAAATTCAAAGTGTTGAGAGGTCTTGAGAATTTCTATCTGAAACTTCTCTATCCGTCCGAGATAAACTTAGGTTTTGTCCATCCGAGACATTTACAAGCTGACCAAGACCTTTGTAAGCTGCGGTCGAGACCATTATAAGCTGACCTAGGCCCTTGTTAGTTGTAGCTGAGACTTTCATAAACTAACCAAGATCTTTGTAAGCTGCGGTCGAAACCTTTATGACAATTTTGGATATCGATCCGAGACCTTTATAAGTTGACCAAGGCTTTTTAAACTGTAGCTGAGACCTTCATAAGTTGACCAAGATCTTCGTACTAATTTAGGATGCCAACCCGAGACTTCTTTATTCCCTTAAGTCTAGGCTTTTGAGGAAGCCTCGTACCTTTATTATTTGGACATCTCTTTCTTAGGCGACATTTGGTTTCAGAACACTATTAGTTCCCCAATACAGGCTGTTTGGGGCCTATTATTCCTATGGGCCTTAAGTATATTGGACTACATACCAACTTATGTCATGTGTCGACTAAGAGAATCTAGCCATGTTTTCCACTCATGAAGTATATTTGATAATTATTTGAAAATTATTTGATAAGGACTACATACCAACTTATTTCATTTAGTGCATATTTGATAATTATTTGAAAATTTGAAATTCATTATATTGTGCATATGTGGCATTAGACATCGAGCACCTGAGAGAGGGACCTAAAAGACATGAGGATCAATAAAGGGAGTGGTTACCCTCAACTTGTATGAGTGGAATTTTACATATTTTTTTTCTTTTAAACTGTTTTATAAAATTTATTATTTTATAAAATAAGAAGTAGTTTTATCATTATTGATTTGAAATAAATATGAATGGTCTGTAGATTGAATTAATATGTGAATAGCCATGAGGCCAAGATTGATAATGAAAAATGTAAACCTTATAATATTATCAATGATGATATTTTAAAAATGAATATGTTCTTAGATTTTCATATTGATTGTGTTGGTGATATGGCCTGGAGGGAAAAATTATTTGTTACTGTAGTTATATTGAACTGGCCTAGGAACGGACCTATTAAGAGATCACCTAAGTGAGTGTGCCGTAGGTGGGGCAGGTATAAGAGAAGATAATATAGGGAGTTGTCCACCTAAAGAATTATTGAGGACAGTTATGAGTATCACCACGTGACTGCTTGGGGCCAACGTCAGTGGTAGGCTAAATTTTAAATAATTAGCATACATTTCTTATTTATTTTTAAAAAATTGTTTTAAGTTAAATGAGCACCGTTTTCCTTACATAAAACCCACTGACGGTCTCTAGGTTACCCACTGCCAGCGTAATCACTGGGAAAGGGAACCAGCCTAAGGATTTTTGAACAACAGGCCTTGTTTTCATTAAAATATATTATTTTACATGCATCTATAAATGATTCTTAAAATATATTTTTATCCACTCATGAAGTATACCCCCCGTATACTCACCCCCCCACTTCAAAATTTCAGGAAATCGAACATAGAAAAGAGCATTGCCTAGTGGTGGTAATCAATTAAGGGTGTAAAATCCTTAAGTATTATTCTCATTCTCGACTCACCGACTTGTTTAACTAGTTCACTAGGTATGTTTTGAGAAACTATTAAATGTATTTATTTATGGAGGGAAAATAATGTTTTTGGTCATGCACGTTGTATTTGTTATAAATAAAGTATACTCTTATTCGTGTAATGATTTGAAAAGGTCTCGGAGAGACAAATTTATGTAAATAATTAGATGGGGGATAGATACCTAAGAAGCCTTACAGACCTTAGAGACATGTTCAAAGATTTAAAATATGTCTCAAAGGTCTGTAGCGGTTGTTACGTGTACTCCACGAGCGTAAGAGTCACAGTTCAGACGTTCTACAAAATCGTGTAGTTTTTAGATATCTGAAAATCATTAAAAATTGAAAACTTAATATTTTTGGATGAACGAAATTCATCAAGAACCTAAAAATGTCTAGTTTTATCACATAAATCAATTTTGTAAATTCATAATTCATAATCTTACAAAACTAGCGGATTAATCTAGTGTCTACATCAACTCTGTAAAAATTTTCTTTCATTCATTCATTCATTCTTTAAAGACAATAATCATTAATCCATTATTGTAAGATATTTATTCCTAAATACACAAATCAAGTGATATAATTATAATTATCATCTTTTATGAAATATATATAACAATAATTGGTTAGTAAATTCATAATACTCATATACACCAAAAGAGAAACAAGGAGAAAACCTAGATTTACCTTCAATACCAAATCTCCTTGTATGAAACCCTAGCCTCCTCCAAAACAATCGTATATTTTATGAGAATATGACTTCTTATAAAATAATAACATATTTATACTTTAAGGTTTTCCTTGAGCCTAACATTGATCAATACCTTATAAAGTAATACAATATTATTCTGGGCTATTATTACTAAATAAGTTCGACCTAAAATAGTAACCCACAAAAGTTTTAGTTCAAAAAGTCTGATAAAATAAGCTAACTAATTTAAAAAATATAATATATATAACATTGTAATGTTACTTTACGATATGTAAGTGTTACAAAATGATTATGAAGTTTGGTTTAAATCTATTGTAAGTTCGGAATTAATCAACTACATCGATAATGATTGGGTTGGTTCAGTAGATGACATGAATGAGAGCAAATTCTACATTAATTGGCTACACTGATAGTGATTGGGTTGGTTTAGTAAATGACATGAAGAGTTTTTCCGATCATGCATTTACATCTTAACCATCTAAAAAAATAAGAAATTGTTACACAATCATCAGTAGAAGCAGAATATGTAGCAACTGCAAATACGACAAGTTAAGCAATTTGGCCAAGAAAAATTCTACCAGACATGAGAGAAAATTAAGATCAAGCTACAAAGATTTTTTGTAATTGTAAATTTGTAATAGCTTTATGGCAAAAAATCCAATCTTCCACAATCGTACAGAGCGATGGTAGTCAAGTATCACTTTCTGAGAGAAGTACAAGTCAACCAAGAAATTAAACTCTAATATTATAGAACGAAAGAACAATTAGTAGATATCTTTACCAAAGCCTAACCATAAGACTTTGCATTAAAAAAATTAGGTCATAGGTGTCACGACCACCTCTTCATAAGGTAGGCCCTACCTTACGATAGATGCTGTGTGTCACGACCCAATCCATCTACAAGAGTACGTAACAATCGCCATACAACCGCGAGATAGACTTTCCACCTGTACTCCTACGATGGTGTATGGCTTCCCAATATTCCATTCATACAAATATATATAATCCCAAATTTAACATCCTATATACAATGTCTATATATATATATATATACACACATATATTGAATCTATAACATCTGCACCCATAATACATTTGTTATTTACAAATCAGTATCAATACATAGTTTATGGATCCCTGCTAAACCTCATATCAATACATAACAACGGAGAAGCTAAAATACTTACAAGTCTCTTATAACTGTACTCAACAAAATAGAAACTATGTCTAGGGGTGTGGACTCACGACCTCCTTATTATCTGTCTAATATGAAAATATTTTCAAAAAAAAAAAAGGTGAGTATGACTTAGTGAATAGATGGCTAATATTAAACTTGAAAAACATGAAAATTGTGAGTAAGAGTATCAAAATTTTTACATAAGAAATACAAGGTTATATCATAATTTAAAATCATTTCATCAGATTCAACAACATACCAAAACCAATTTCTTAAGCAATATTTGTGGATGTTAATAAAACATATCTGGGCTTGCAAGGAAACTATCTCCTAAGATATTCAACAATGCGCTATTGATGAATATCTTGAGACCCGCTAACTAGTTATTTTACATCAGTACATAAAATCATTTAGCCCACTTGTTAGTGTTGGCCTGGACAAGTAGATGCAATGCCAAACATCGACTTATCCAGCCACAACCCCTCCTTTGCCTCTTACTAAATGACAAAGGCGGAAATTGTAACTTTTTCCTTACCTTTTTCCCGAGTAATAGCGAAAATATATGTAACCTCTCCCTTACCCCTTTCTCAGGTAAAAACGGAAAAATCTATGCACAGATGCACTCAAACTGAGTACTTGCACCAAAAATCTTAAACATGAAATCGACATACAATGTTTATCATAAACTTTACACGTCAACACAAATTAATTTACCACATGTTTATCCACCCGCAAAATTATTCCATAAACAAAATCAAAGTATTTTATAAAATGTACTCTTACTTATTACATAAAATTTTCATATGTCCAATACATTCAAATCCCACAAAACCACAATATAATTAAACAATTTAAATCAATGTAAAATCCATAATTTCATAAAACAATTTAGTATTTAAATCCTTTTACTTTAAAAAAAGTCTAAAAATTCTATCCATCTACTCAATTGTACGCTCTCAAATATTCAAATCAAGATGTTAGCGTCGAATGCTTGGGTCATTGATCTATAATTACATAATTCTTTGTTAGACACTATATAATATGTCTAAAAAAATAAAATAAACATAGTATGCATAACTTATCACCTAACTAAACAATAATATAATTGAAATATTCATTGAATAAAATTCGAATTTAGTCTAGGGATCTCTTTTATGAGCAGGATACGCTCTACTCTTACTACAAATGTGCGTCGCTCAAAATTAGCAATGTATTTTGACCTAAATTTTTGGTAACACACTCTATTATAAGTCTAATTTCTACAACATTTTACAGATTTGAATTTTGAATCCGATTACACAAGTTACGCCAAGTTTTTGACATAAGAATCAAGAAAATAGGGTACTGTTATCGGTAGGACATCCATGTTCCGAATTTTTTTGTGATCTCGTCTCTTTGCAAAACGAGCTAATTTTTAGATATATTATTATCTTAGATGTTTAGTTTGCAAAGAATTTATGGCTCGTTAATCCAATGCCCGAAACTCACTCAGTTCTCATTTTATCGAGCCCTGCTCGGGTTTCCAGCAACCATTTACATCAGAATTTTAGGTCATATGTTTAACATAATCCCTCCACTAATTGCATGGCTTAAGACACTTAACTTATTCATTTTTTCACCCCCGAAACACCTATAAGGGACTGTATGATGACCACTCACATTTTACCTAGTTACGTAAGCGTTTTCGCAACCTTGCTCAAACAAACACTGCCGATAGATTTCAGGGTCACACTTCTATCACCATTTCTTATGCCTTATACCCTTTTCACTTTACATTTCACATACATAGATGTCATCAAGTTATGTCTACAAAATCAGTTTATGCCTTGCCTTAATTGTATCATTTACTAACATAAGTTTTCCAAAACCAAAATTACACATAACATGCATTTTCACCCCACCCCGTCTTCATTTCACCTCATTCTCTTCATCTTCATCAAACCTTCCCCACACAATTACATATATAACTCATATTCACAACATTCATATATAACAAAACCTCAAATTCATGTCTTACCATCAAATTTAACATCAACTAAACATGAAACAATAAATACAAATTCAAAATCAAATAACACAAATATACACTTACCAAATTGAACAACCACTCTCTCTTTCTCCTTTCTTTATTCCACTTTATTCACCTCTCTCCCTCTCTTCCTTCACAAATTTTGACCACCACACTTTCTCTTCTTCTTTTTTTTGGCCACACAACCTTCTTTCTCCCTTGATTTGATTAGTTTCCTTCTCCCCTACCAAACTCATGAGTCCTCTTAGTTGCTCTCCCCTGTTCATGTTTTTTGCTTTTGTTTTTATTTCTATTTTTTTTTCTTTTATATGTCTAAACAAAGGGTAAAAGGTTCTAGAATTATTTATGTAGACAATAAAACATAAAATTTGGGCTTAAATGTACAAAATTGGAATTTGGGTTTGAATAGCCATATTAGCTTAACTTAGAAATATCTTGGGATTGACTTAGTAGTATACTTCATTGGGCCATAATATAATAATATAATTATTTGAATAGTGGCCCCACATTTTTTATATTTTCACTTTTCCCCCAACTTATGAAAATTTTACATTTTAGCCCTTTAAATTTTAAAATCCTTTCAATCTAGTGCTTACATTGTTTATAATTTTCTTGAAAATAAAAGAGAAATGAAACCATGTACTTAGATCTATATATATATATATATATACATATGGCATTTTATGCTTAAGTGATGATTTAACTGTACGTGCACACTTAAACGAATTTTCTCGATCCCTAACGTGTATGATTACTTCACTAATGTTAGAATCGAATACACTTAAATCATGTTGAATTTTGTGGGTTCTACACTGTAAGTTGGTTAGGTTACTACATGCTCAATAACCATACAATGCATTGCCCATCCGTGACTTCACAATCTCATGAACAATGATATGTTTAAAGTATAAAATATTTTATTTTTAATAGATTTTGCAAATTGAATAGAAAAGAAATAACTTTACTAAACAAGTCTAATATTTATATAATGTTCAAAAATCAAAGAAGTGAGATAATTATATATGTATAGTATACTAGTAATTCAAAAAAAATGATGAGTACATCATAATGTATAACCACTCCATAGTTATACATCATAAATAAAAATACCTCATACCCATAATAACGACACTATACATTGGGTATGCAAAATGGAAACAATTCTGCAAAGGGTCTTGATATACTGCAAGCCATTGCTGTGATGCTGCGGAGGAGTCTAGTAGTTGGGATAGACCTGCAAAATTTGGAGCTGTAGAGTAGTGAGCTAATAAGCCCAGTGAATAGGTCACTTGACCCATAATCCAAAATACCTCAATAACGTAACTAAAATGTATCTCAATAATATAATCACAGTACATCCCCACCTAACATAGCACACAGTCCTATTCTCATTTGTTAAACTATCTTTCTCACAAATAGATCTTCAATACCCCATTCTCTCTAAGCCCATAACCAGCAAGAATAAGACTCTAATAACCTCATTGACTGTTAAGTTGTCGCTCTCATGAATAGGCATTAAAGTATAACCAATATTGGATCCCAGAAAACTCCCTATCTATGTTACTCTTTTAAATTCATAAAAAAATTAGATTTTATAGTAAAAACTACTCACAAAGAGCTTATCCAGCTTTACGAGACAAAATTCTGATTTTTAAGGCTAAATTGAGGAAAAATTAAATTTTTTTGACTAAGCTACAATGGAGCTCTTAGGTACTGTTTAGGCCACTTTATGGCAGTCTAAGACTGGAATCTAATTCTCCTTATCAACATAGGTTTAATAGTGTAAACAGTATATCAATATGATGTGTGTACGCAAAGTTATGATTAAAACTATTCTGTCTCTCTTTACCCTCTCTTTCCTCCCTTCTTTCTATCTCTTTATCTTTCTCTCTCTTTGAAAATTCACCCTTCAAGTCATATTTATAACTATCAAGGGCAAAATTGTTATTTTGGGCAAATTATTATTTCTGGGCAAAATTGTTATTTCTCATCCCATTCTATGTCCTCACTTAAGTTTCACGATCAATCTTAATAGTAGGCTCTATTTTTCACCACCTGATTCATTTGCAAGATTTTCACGAAAAAATGTCATAATTTTATCATTCTTTACCCAATTTGAGTACCGTTTGTGGTATTAGACTCTATGCATCATGAACTTCTTTCCGCTCTCAAAGTTTATGAAAAACTATGCTGCTATAGGTAGGCTACTTTTGAAATTGAGCTCATTTTTTACACATTTAGTGTAAAAGACCATAACTCTCTCAATACTTATCCAATTCAAGCGCTGTTTGTGGCATGATTGTTGGAGATATACCCTAAAACCATTTGTGTCATGTGGTTCAAGGATATCATTCCTTAATATAAATATTTCTATAATTGATTGTAAAGTTGATTGAGATTAATAAAATGACATTTATATTATTTTGCATTTATAGTTGCTTTAATAAATATAAATGCAGAATGAGATCCCGTGATGTATTGTGATGTCATGACTTTATCTACAAGGAATTGTAAATATGAGTACAGAGTTTTGATTAGAATACATTTAAATTAGTTCCCGGTTGAGGCGATGTTAAATGGGATTATGACATTGCATGACTGACATGTTTGATGCTGCTAAGGATTATTATTGGATACTAATAGTTGGGAGATGAGTCTCATGCCTCAAGAGCATAAACATGGGTGATGCATTGGAGAATGTGTTACTGAGTGTAACTAAATATGACGAATCACATGGGTGATTATCTATAGTCAATGATATATCACCCAGCCATACTAGTGTACCACTAGTCTTTTGACCTAAGGTATCACAACTGTCGTCTGTGTTGAGGCACATTGTTTACTTATGTATATCGCATGGGCTAGCCACGCCTGGTGAAAGAAACTTGCTGGTAATATGTTCTTGGTGTATGAGGGTAGGTAATGACCAAGATGGAATCTGCTAGCTCAGATATTTAGAGCTTGAGATCCTAGGCGGGGATCTCATACATGGAAAATGAAATCTCTAGCTAGAATATGTGTTTCTAGAAAGGTGTTTTTGAATGCATGATTCTCGTATATGATTTGAGACCCTGTTCCTATGATTGAGTTAGGGGTTTGACGATTCCATAACTTGTACTTGATCGGGATGGCTTTGTTCATTTAATGAAATGGATAAGTGAGGATGAAAAAGGTGGTGGTGTAGGGAAAACACTCTAGTGTTGAGGTAGATAAGATGCATAAGGATACCACGTTATCTATCCAAGCTATCTTCCCCAAGATAGCACCGACCGACCTTCTTCTTCTTCTCCCTTCTTTACCGAGAACTCCATTAGTGAATAGATGAGGTTTTGTTTTGAATAAACCGAAAAGAGATAAATAAGAGAATAGAGAGAGAAAGAGGGAGAGGAGGAAAGTAGTGAAAGGAGTTTCATGTTCTTCCCTCTTTTCCATAAAGAACTAGAAGTTTTTAGATATAGAAAACTTGTTTTTGAGTTTTCATACACGAATTCGGGTAACCGAAACCCGTCAAAGTTAAACTGGTGTGTGTGACATGCCAACAAGCTAACAAGTAGACTGTTCTAAAAGATCGACATATAAGGTATGTGTTGATCTTTAGTTTAAATCGTTTAAAATTTTAAAATGCACATACATCCATGTCTATGGTCCTTCAGTGAGCTTTTTCTACACTTATCGTGTGATAGCAGTGGCTCCCCTTTATCCAATTCGGTTAGAGAACGCTCGAGAATCAATCCTACACGTCGCGCTCTAATCAAGAATCCTTTAATGATAGCCTAAACATTACAATAGTATTAACCAACATAAATTTTGACATTGCTACAATAACTATATCCAAATTACTAAAGTGCCCCTGATCCTATTTCAATTTCCTTTATGCCTAAATTAACACACCAATCATACATTTACTATTATACCCTAAAAATCTTAAATATGGGGTGGGTTCTTCAATAGGTTACTAATCTTTTAAAGTGTTTAGACATAATATGGGTCTAACATGAAGCATCAATAGACTTAGATATTTTGAAACAATGAACAGAAAAATAAAGTTAGAAAAAATCTTCATGGTCAAAATATTAATTGCATGTAACAAGCGTAATAGTGATTCCAAATCAAATCTCAAGAGTTCTTAGAAACTTTGTGCATTTCCAATGGCTATCTTCTATCTTTTAGTAATAGATAGAATAAAAGAAAATAAGGAATGATCAATGGCAAGATAACAACTTGTCACGAAACAAGAAGATTGTTTAATTACTAAATCAGACAACTTTATAATTTCATATGCTACAATTTGCCTTTAAAACTAAAAATTTTAGAATGAAAGTTGTTGATGCAGCAAAAATTCCTTCTGTGGATCCTGTGCACTAGCAATGATTTTTCTCTTCTTCTACTCGACCTGTAACCATAATCAATAGCTATAGGGTAAAAAGCCAGTTGTCTGATGAAAATCCTCTGATACTTAAGTCAGGGTTTTACTTTTTAATATGAGAGAGAAAGAGTGCTAAGGAGAATATAAGTTCATTCTAACATAGTGTTATCATCATACGTACTTGGTAGCCATTAATCTCATTTTATTGGTGTGAGATTCTCAAGCTTGGTAGAATTTTATCAAATTTGAAAATAATAATCCTAGTAGTATTTTAATTCCAAGAATCATGCGAATTCTATTTTGTAAGCATCGATTTTTTGGATTTTATAGGATCTTGAGCACTTTTTGCAAAATACTCAAGCTAAGAATCCTTATTATGGAATAATCTGAAGAGAGTTTGGAAAGAAAAGAATCCTTCATAGATACGTAACCGTAGTGAGGTCTCGGAAGTCCTTGTTTAAAACCCCTTTATTCATCTGAGATGAGTTCAGGTATTGCATGTCTGAGACCTTTATAAACAGTGGCCAAGACCCTTGTAAGCTGTGGCCGAGACCCTTGTAAACTATGGCTGAGACTATTGTAAGTTGTGGCCAAGACCATTGTAAGTTGGTCTCGGAATGAGGTTTTGACCTAAGATCTTTGACATGACCTTAAGAGGTCTCGGCTCTTACTACTCCTGAGGTCCTTGTTATACCCTAGATATTTCTTCTTAAATGAGGCCAAGTCTTCGGATATTCCCCTGTTCTTTATGAAACTCTATTATGAGCCCATAGCTTATTAGGCTTCACTTAGACTCTGAATTATATCCCCAATAAAAGTAATATTTTAGAAGGAAGTTTATAAACAAGGTCGGGGGTGAGGGAAATATATTCTCAGTTTGAGAATGATGCATGCAAAGAGCAAATTTGGAAATATATACAAACTATGTTCTTAGAAGTTGGATATGATATCTTTACTTTGTACCAACTAATTGATTTCAGCCCTTGGTGTTAGTATAATCGAGAACCAATACATAATGGTAAAGTTTCCTTACACAGCTCATTTCCAACATTTAGAACTTTGCCTTTAAAACTGTAAAAATATAAATAAAGTAATCTTAATACCTATCTAGTCATAGAAAACTCCTCCCAATGACTAAGTTTTATATTTTGTGCATACTAACTTGACTCTATGACTCAAAGTTAGGCTGCTAGGCAAAAAGGTGAGAATATTGAGTAGAATCAGCAACTTTTCTTTGTGTAAATGAATCATCATCAATTAGAGGAATTTAAAAGAGAAATAATAAAAATGAACTAATTTACTCAATGTTATGAAATTAACAATTAATAATTAACAATGTAATTAAAAATTAAGATAAAAGTGATTAGAAAAATTTTGCCTTAGAAAGGGAGTCACGTGTTGCATTGTTTTAAAGTCAAAAAGTCATTCCCTTGTGCGGGTATTGACAGATCTCTTCAACTCTATGTTAAAACCCTAACTTGTAACCATTTTTCTTTGATGAGCACATTCATTAATAAGAAAATATCAAGTCTTGAAAGTTGTAGTTGCAAGAAAATAGTGTATTCAATTTAGAGAGTAAAATAGATTAAGAAAATATATTTTGCACAAAGAGATAACACTCTTTATATAGTAGTGTTTAGTCCTGAGTATTTAATACAAAAATTAAAGTAAATTTAAATTTAAAAGATTTGTAACTCCTATTAGTTTTAATCTCCATAATTAAAATTTTAAATTTAGAAATCATAACCATCATGAAGTTTAATAGAAGAATTAAAAGTTTTGTAACTCTCAAATATTATTACAAAGATTTAAAATAAATGTAGTAATAATAATTTTTTTTATACCTTTATCTCTGACAATCCGCCATAGAGGTTTGAAAAAACATAAAATACATATATTTGTAACATTCTATTATGCAATTGGTATAAGTTCTTTTTAGGCTTGAACTTATACTTAGTATGTAAGACTCTATATCTGGAAATGTTACCAGTAGGTGACGGATCCCCACCATTACCTTAAGCCTCACTATTTATTTGAATGCATGTACAAAATTATGAAACCATGATAATAAGTGACACAATGCATAAATGCATAAGAGTAGTATGTCCTATTGTGAACTAAAAATAAAAATTATACCTTTTATATTTTACAATTTTTAACACAATACCATTCAAATTAAAATTTCATGCAATGACTTCAAATTTCAATTCTATCTATAATACAAATAATTCTACCTATATGATGGACTCATAATGCCCTAATGACTGCAATATTCACCCTTGTTCTCTGTTTGTATCTTTGCTGTATTAGAATCTCCTTCTTTTCTTTCTAATTACCCGTCAAACCTACAACACTAAAATGTGAGGGGATGAGTATAAAATTTTCCTATACACAATTTTGCCCCTATGTTTTTAACACCTTTGGCTATTAAACTTATGACCCATCACACCTAATTCCTTCATTTTTTGACCTCAAAACACACAGATGGAAGCATATGACGATTACCCACTTTTCGCATGGTTACGCTTTCGATTTTGTAACACTGCACATAATCACTACCTACTCTTCACCACTATTTTCATACTAAACTTACTACCTTGTATTTACACAACACCCAGTCACATAATTACATATAATCACACTGAAATTCTCATTTTTCTAGCACCTAATCACTACCTTAACTCGACCATATCATTTTCTACCATAAAGTTTTTACAAAGCCAACAATTTCACACATAATGCATATCAACACCACTCTTTCTTCACCAAGTTCATTTATTATTCAACATCAAAATTACACACACACACACACATATCTATATCATTTCATGGCATTTACATATTGCAAACAACCACAATTTCACTTTTAACATCAATTCAACATAAACAAATACAAAACAATAAATCCAAATTGTCAAACCATATACACATCACATACACTTACCTCTAAAACAAATTTCTTTCTTTTATGCCTTAAATTTCCTTTCGTTTTGAGCCACCTTCATTTCTTCTTCACCACTTTCGTCCATCTTCTTTGATCGGCAAAAACACAAGCTCTTTCTCTCTCAGCAATTTCACTCATCCTCACCTATTTGCTTCTTCTTTCTTCCTATCTTTCTTCACGAAAATTCTTCTTCCTCACCATTTCTTCCCCTTTTACGTATTTGGCTTCCCTTTCTTACTTCTCCTTCTTTCTCTCAATTATTTGAAAGTTTTTTTTTATATTACCCTTTAAATATGAATTAATAAACTAAAGAAAAATAAAATATCTTCTCTTTTCTTCTAGAAACTTTTCATACTTATCCTTTAAGCATGATTTGATAAGGGAAAGAAAATAAAACAAAAGCAAAGTAAATTCTTTTAATATAAAACATTTAGGTCATCCACGTTTTTGTAATCCAATTAATAGGCTTGATTTGGTTAATTTCATTAAAGCCCAAATTATCTTATCAAATGCCCCTATGAACTTTGAAAACCTTCCACTCTTGTTACACATATCTTACGTTAATCACCATCAAAAATTTTCAGACCATTAATGAAAATTTTAATAACTTCAATTTATATCTAAATTGCGGGTTCTGCATAGTGTTAGTAATATTCATTTGAGGTAGTAGAGTGAACTATGTCTTGAACTTAGTTCTTTTGACCAGACTTCAATTACCACACACATAATAGCAACAAAAACTTGGTTTTAATGGGTTAACATTATTAATGACCATGCACATTTGACCTATACCCATGGTTAAATATTGATTCTTATGAGGGTTTTATGAGAACAACTCAATTCCCATGGTCACAGCCTCATGACCACTCTCACTTAGCTGAATCCTCCATAGGCATATTTGATCTATATCCATGGTCAAATATTGATTCTTATGAGGGTTTTATGAGAACAACTCAATTCCTATGGTCACAGCCTCATGACCACTCTCACTTAGCTCAATCCTCCAAAGGCATATTTGATCTATACCTTGCGGATATGTGATACAATCAGAAATGCACTAAGTTAAATTCTTACAATATATAATATCGTTGTTGAGTATAGTAGTCATTTCTACAGAAGATTGTTCTTAATTTAAACGTTATTGACGTAAACAAATTAAAACGACTAAAAAAACCTAAGATGCTCTAACTATGACACGCACATGAAGGGGAGGGGGTGGGGTGTACTGATTCAATAAGTAAATAAAAAATAAATAAATTAACAGAACGGAAAATAATAACCAAATATAAAGATGTCGAGGAAAATATAATGAGAAATATTGTTTAAGGAATCATTCGCCACTAATAAACGTGAAGTAAAATAGTCAGAATAACTTTTATAATCTTTTAAAAATAATAATTCTAAAATATTACAAGCTCAATTATTTTGATCTTTCCTTATTGCATCATTAAGCAAAGCTCTTCACTTAATCCCTATCCATTGAACAAC
Organism: Cedrela odorata; assembly: GCA_035584115.1. Classification (NCBI taxonomy): domain Eukaryota; kingdom Viridiplantae; phylum Streptophyta; class Magnoliopsida; order Sapindales; family Meliaceae; genus Cedrela; species Cedrela odorata. Next base: position 4,365 of record JAXCLQ010033286.1, on the reverse strand, counting down.
CTAGAATAAACTCTTTAAATTTAATTTAATGAAAGTATTAAGAATGAGAAAGATAGGTTGTTCTAAGCAATAAACACATAAGATTGGTTTATTTAAATTATGTTATGTTCTACTTATAATTATTAGAAAGCATCACGCAATCTTTAACCACAATTGCTACTTGTGTCTCGGAATCTTGACAATTACGAATCAGTAACCCTAAACTAGCAATAAAATCACAATCAAGTCAATCTTGTTAGCCATCTCAAATAAAACAAGAAAATAATTCATGACATTCAAACGATAGAATATAAACAGCTTTAAAAAATATATATGAAAGATATTATGGAATTAATGAAATAAAATAATGTCTACAGTCTTGAAATTATCCCCAACCAAAAAGAAAATTAGCAACTCATTCTTGAATTAGTAAACACAAGATTCATGAAAGAAATAATTATAAAAGAATCGAACAAAAAAAAAAAGATCGAAAGACTTAATTTCTTGTTATTGAATTCTGATTTTTACGGCACTATTTTTAAATATCTGTTGTGTGGCTTATAACTCCAATTCTAAAATTTGTGGCTGTTGTGGCTCTAAAAGAAAATCTTTCCTCCAAAATCTTTACGTTGTGCTTCCTTTATAATGCTCCACTTATCATTGTTTTAAAAGGATTCTATGAGTGATTTAATTTGAATTATTATTTTTAATTAGACTAATATTGGTTTTCCTAGCCTAAATAGGATTCAAAACATATTAAATACAAGCCCATATTACTCTTTATGTGAATAGTAATTCAACCCTCTAAAATGATATTAAATGAGCCCAAAATCAATCTAATTAATCACCCTCATTTAATTGGTTTATTTATTATATTTAATTTTAGAAGCTCAAAACAATTCAACCTAATGAGCCTTATATGCACATGAATTTTACGTCTTCATTTTATGCCCTTGATTTCTTCTGAAATTTCAAATTTTGCAATCAAAATCTTTTTCACATCGAAATGTAGTTTTTCTTCTCTTTTTAGTGGTTCATCTTCAAGAATCTTATAAAACATAAAAACAAATAATTAAGAATCAAGAATTTAAAAAAACTAACCAATAAATGCAAAGAAATATATAGGAAATATAAAGAATTTGGCATTTATCAAATTTTCCCACACTTGCTTTTTTGCTAGTCCTTGAGCAAAACTAAAAACTAAAACTAAAATAAACATCTTAGTTACATCACTTTCGTAGGTAATCGCGATTGCATTTAGTATATACAACAAGCCTTTAAACCACTAGGCGGCCCTAGTAGACGAGTTATAGTCTCGTGAGGGTTTACAATGATGACACCCACAAACATTATAAATGATCTAAATAGAAAAAAATAAAAATCTAACTCTTTAAACGAGATTTGAATTAGTTGAATTCACAAAACTTGCCTCAAAGATTGCATAAAGTATATAGATAAAAGAAAATCTCTAATAGTGTTAAAGTTCTTAGTTAAATCCGAGGGTTAAACTCATCCCATATTAGATTCTTGAGTGTGTGTATGTGTATGTGAATCAATTCAATCAAAATTCATTCCCAAAATTTTTCAATATCAACAACTCTTATCTTGAATCATAAAAAAAAGTAGGTCAAACTAACCTTATCATCTTAATATTTATAAAATCTACCTTTTTGACAGACATTTTCATTGCATTTCTTTTCTTATTTTTCTTCTGAAATTCCAAATTTTGCAAGCTAAATCTTTTTCACATTGAAATGTAGCTTTTCTTCTGTTTTTAGTGGTTCGTCTCCAAAAATCCTACAAAACATAAAAATAAATAATTAAGAATCAAGAATGTCAAGAAACTAGCAAAGAAATATAGAGAAATTAATAGGAAAATATGTAGAATTCAATACTTATCAATATGCTTGCCTTAGATTCATTCAGAATAAACACCGTTCCATTATATCACAAACTAGCACTTTACCATATGGATGAGCAGAATCATATCTTTTCTAAGATATGTCCATAATATTAGTGCTAAAATGTCATGCAGTATGCTTTGTTCCTAGCCATTGAACCTCCTTCATGGGGTCTTCAATCACAGAGGTTGGGTTTCTTCCCCAGATGACTTCCCTTGTTAGCTTAGACTCATCCCTCTCGACAATTCTAGAATGACTTTCCTTGAAAGCCCTTTTGTTAATTGATCAGCTATGTTTACCTCTCATTTTATGAAATCTAATGTAATAACAATATTCTCAATAAGGTTTTCCCCCGACTTATATCTCACTCTAATATGCCTATTAATCTTCTTGTGTTTATGAGATTGCTTTACCAAATCTATAACAACTTTACAATCGCAATGTATTGGAATAGAAGACAAATTTTTATCTACAATAGGCATTTAAAACAAAAGACTTTTAATTCATTCAACTTCTATTACAAGTAGTATCTAAAGTTATAAGTTCAAACTCTATAGTGCTTCTCAAGATTATTGTTTGTTTCTTAAATCCTTATGAGACAACGGCTCCTTTTAGAAGAAATATGTATTTTGTAACACCCGTGATTTCCTTTATAGAATGCATAATTATTAAACAATGATATAAAGTAAATGTATGAGGGTATTTTTGTAAGTTTGGAAAATTTAGTAGACATGAAAGGTAGAAATGAAAATTTTATTATTAACATGGTTATTTTTGAAATTTTAGATTATGGATTAAAATAAAATTAAGTAGGCCAAGAATATAATATATACATAAATATATATTGGGCCCAATTTAATTAGTTAGGTTTAAATCCAATTAGTTATGTCTAAGCTTAATTACTTAAGCCTAAGCCCAAGCCCACATTTATATATATATATATATGTGTGTGTGTGTGTGTTTATAATAAAGTAAAATAAATAAATAAATGAATAAAATATTAAGTTTTGGCCAAAATTCTCTATACATTCTTAACCATCCATTTGCTTTAATCTAAACCATCCACTTGGCACAATTCTAGGTATGTTTTGTAAGATGGATAAGGATGAATATAAAGGTTAAGTTAGTGGAAAATGGGATAACAAAAGGAGAGCCCTTAGATTGGTTGAATTATTCCAAGTCATCCATGTGTTTTAAGAAATTACAATTAAATAATATTTGAAAGAAATTTGGTAGGAAAAGGAGAGCCATTGGATTGACTGCATTAATCCAAGACATCTATGTGTTTTAAGTAATTATACTTAAACAAAATTTTATGTTTTCAATTTGGAAAAGGCAAAGGAAGGCCGACGTAGGTGTTAAAAAAGAGAAGGGAAGAAAAGAGGAAGGAAAGGAAAGAAAAAAAGGAAGAGAAAGAAGAGAGAAAAAAAGGAATTGGCAAGTTTCTTTTAATTAAAATTGTATTATTTTGGTGTAGCATGCTTAGTGAATTGAATTAATTGTAATAGGAGATTAGAGTTCTTTTAATTAGAATTTTATTATTTTGATGTAGCATGTTTAATGAATTGTTAAAGTAACTATAGTAGAGTTTATATTGCTCACGTTAAATTATGATTAGGAGATTTAAAATGGATTTTGCTTTAAAATTGTATATGATGTTGGAAATTAGTAGAAATTAGAACATGTTGATATCATGGGTATAATTGTAATAGAAAAATTTGATATGAACAAATTCATGTTAATAGTGCTAATTGTAGTAGGAAATTCGATATGGCCAAAAAAAAATTCATGTTATTAATGTTAATGTATAATTAGAAAAATTAGAGATGGATAAGACTGTATTAGTGATGTTAATTTGTAGTTAGGAAATTAAAATTTTATATTATGTTAATGTGTATATAGTGTTTTAAATGAGAAATGGATATTGTGCTAATTGATGGAAAATTTAATGATGAAGAAAAGAATAGAAGTGTAGTAATTAATATATATATATATATATATATGTAAATTGATATTATTTGTGGATTTGTAATGGCTTATTGTTGAATTGGAATTGAATCTCGACAATTTTCGGTAGGCCAAGTTTGTTTGTGATAATTGGAATTGTTTCAAAACGTGATAATACCGGTGTTGTTGGAAAACGACAATATTTGACGAATTCTAAAATTTTTCAGTAAATGTGTAACGCCCGCAATTTTAAAAATTTGTAACTGTAACCTCCACAGTATGTAGAAAATTTAATCGAATATTTGATATTATTTGTTTAATTAAAAATTATATATAATTTAGACTTTTTGTATGAATGATTAAATTTTAGACTTAAAATAGTTTTATTTATTTAGTTCTAAAATTAATGTTATAATGTTATAAGTGAAATTTGGATTAAGAAAATATTATTTGGATTAATTTAGGAGTTAATTGTAAAGATTCTTAAATATTAAAAGTTACTTTAAAATTTTTCAAAATGACTAACATAAAAGTTTTA
>JAXCLQ010033265.1:0-17424 GCA_035584115.1 Cedrela odorata | reverse complement strand
TATTGCTTATATCTTCTATACGGGGTTGGAGACTAATGACAAGTGTATAGCACAAATATCACTAATTTCGTTTTAATGAAAGATATGTCTGTGTTTCAGTGTTTCAGATTATTGCTGCATTTAGATAGTCAACTTATTTCGAACTGTTGGGAAAAGCCCTTTCCTTGAGTTTAGAAACTATGATCAAGTTGGAATTATTTCATTGCAATATGACTTCCAAATGCCTAGGATTAGAATATTAGCTTTGATCTTTCTGTTATCTGAGAAATGATATCATCACGACAAATGGGATGCAGTGTAAAATATATGGGGACTGCACTTAGCAAACAGTTGCAACCCTACACCATCTAATTCGTCTCCATTTCAGGCTGTTCTTCTGTTTCATTCAACTAAAACACACAAAGGTTTATGATCGGGGAAGGTTTATGATTGGGGACTAGCGATGGTAGCGGATCGAGTTTAGTACAAATATTTTTAAATTTGTATTTTTATTCGTTAAAAAAATTTAATATTAAATCTATATAACAAAAAATAAAATTAATAATAATAATTTTATAAAAAATACATAATTATTTATAAATTTATACATAATTAATTCAAAATATCATATAATTAAATTATTTTAATATTTTAACTCATGTTTTTAATTTTAAAAGTTATTATATAAATTTAAAGATAAAATTTAAAAAATAAAATTTAAATTTTATTAATCATTAACAATTATATACATATAATTTATTTAATAAAAATGATAAATATTATTTTGTAATATGTATTTATTTTATACTTTATTTTTAATAAAAAAATAAATTTATTATTACTTTAAAATTAAAAAATATTTAATTGTTAATAAAAAAATATTAAATATATAAACTTAACAAAAAATTTAAATACAATTAATAATAATATGTCTTTTATAATTTATACGTACAAAATTTTAAAGTTTATATTATAATATCAAAACGACGCCGTTTTAATATTTTTTTTTAACATTAACATTAAAACAACATATTTTAATACTTCCAAAATAAACAATTAAAAAATTAAAAAAATTATATATTCAAACATACATTCATACCTATATTCATTTCAAACTAATTATAAATTTTAATTTATTTTTTCAAATTCATTACAAATTTATTAAGAAATATACCAAACTTATTCCCATGAGAATTTGATAATAATGAATTTACGAATAAAATTATTATCTCTACAAACATGCAATAAAGGAAGACCCCAGCAATTCACCTAGTCGGTGCTATCTTGATGATACAAAGATGTGAAACTGACTTTTTTTCAGCCATCACAATGAAAGCCAAAAAAAAAATGACAATTAGAGATGTACAAAGTTTCGGCGTCAAAGCATTCGTGCTATTAGAGATGTACAAAAGCACAATTTCCATCTTAACTATGCAAATCATGTCCTAGTCTATCAAATAATTGGTGTTTTGTGTCATCTTATACTAAGGAGGCACTATTTACAGAAATAAGAACTTGAAGCGTATAGGCTAATTAGCAGTATCCAACTCTGTCAACATTCTTGTAAAGGGTATAGGCTGATTTGACTTCATCAACAGCAGTTACAGCACCTAGTTTTGGACTCTTGTCAACATTCTTGTTAATGGTATGACATTGCGATGTTGAACGAGCTACAATAAGTGCTCCCTAGCTTTCTCAACCGCTTTAACATAGTAATACAACCTCCAGAGTGTTACATTATCCTGAAAGACAATATTTTGCAAAGCTTTAACATAGTAATACAATCTCTAGAGTGTAACATTATCCTGAAAAACAATATTTTGCAAAGGACTAAAAAATCCATACAGACTCACAATTAATGTCAGGCTTTTGGTTTATTTATTATATATATATATATATATATTTTAATACCTGTTGTTCTAAATCAACAAAAAGTTCATCAGCAGATTGGGTTTCTGCCACTTTTCTATGTTCAACAATTTCAACAACACGGTTAAGATTCTGCTGCGGCAACATCTGAATCAATTTCCGAAGTTCCTGCTTCTCAGTACGTGTCATAAGCCTGTACATAGGAGTTTCAAAATTGAGGCACGCAGAAAGGTGTTAAATATATATATATATATCAATAAGCCTATTTACTTTCCTAAAATGCTAATGTCGGAAGGGAAAACACCGTTATAGTACCATGGAGCTATGAACTATAATCGGATATCTGGATACTTTGTTTTTCAGTTTTAAACACAAAATCAAACCTCAAATACTTAGTGCACATGATTAAGATAACACATTAGAAACCTGAATATTCATATATAAGTACATACACACACAGTCCTAAATTGGGGTTCATATATTGCAATGTAGATGGAGAAATTTTCAATTTTCGAACAAAGTCTTTATACATAGTCAGCCCTCTTTAATTACACCCTGAACATATCTGGATACTTTGTTTTTCAGTTATAAACACAAAATCAAACCTCAAATACTTAGTGCACATGATTAAGATGACACGTTAGAAACCTGAATCTTCATATATATATATATATATATATGTACATATGCACACAAAGTCTTTGTACATAGTCAGCCCTCTTTAATCACACCCTGAAAATACCTGTCTCATTAAATATGTTTAGCTGACATGGTATATATGATTAGGTATTATTTTTTCAGAAGTTATTAGGTATTAAAAAATGCATTATTGAGAAGTCAATATGCCCCAAAATTGCAACTTGACCTCATCCATTCTCGACTCTCTAGAACTAAGGCCTCATGAAGTCAAACATGAAAGATGTTTAATTTACATTTTAAACAGACCCCATTTCCCATGAAAAGAAAACATACCTGCACTTCGCCACTACAGCATTAAGAAGTTCTTCCAGTTGCTGCTCCATGTGCTCTAGCTAAAAAACAACAGTTCAACCACAGTTCAGTTACTAAAGATTCATTGTCATATTACAAATATCTGTAAAGTTCACTAGATCATTCTGATGCCGAACTATAGACAACTATTAAAAAATGGAGAAATACTTTGCAGTGAACAAAATGTAAAATTCAGGAAATTACTGTTGCAGAAAGTTCATCAGAATATTTCTTCACTGTCTTGTCAACCTGCAAGCCATTAGTTCCTAGAAGGAACTGCAAGTCATCATCCACCTAGAAATTAAAAAGGAAAACAAATAAAATAATAAAAACCACATAACAATAAGACATGCAAACATCAATAACCCAACCTGAAACAACTTTATAAGAAGTAACTTAAAAATCATTACTTCAATAAATTTAAATCCCGAAGAATGTATCTTTATTTGAATGACTGTAAGATAATGACTGTAAAATTGCAGAAGATAATGGTGTAACTTCACAAAACCAAGCCATACTCAATCATGAGACAATTAGAGATATTTATGATTGTAGTATGAATAACAATTTAGTCCATTGAGTCCACCAAGATGAACTTGCAGCTAAACTATTTATTTTGTGTGTATCATGAGAGACACTGATGGAAACATATGAAATTTCCATCAGCAGAAATTATCATAAAGAGACCATCTGAAATTTTGCAGTCAGTTTTACAATTTTGAACCAAAATCAGAGGTTGCTGTTCTGACCTCTCCATTTTCTTTACCAGCACCTATGTTTGAATCCGAATGTAAATCCCTTTCCTTTCCATAAGTGCTTCTGCAAGCATCACATAGAGACTGGAGAAAGGGCATCACGATTATATGTGTTAGCTTGTGCATGTGTGTGATTAATTCATAGAAGATAAAACAAAAATGAAGATACTAGTCACCTTAGGCCCCTCTGGACCAGTTATCAACTCAAAAGATTTCTTACAATGGCAACTAACACAATTCTTCTTAAAGTTGGATATTTCTTTTTCTAACAAAGTCGCATCCATAGATTTGGCATCAATGTGGTTGGATACTGAACCCTGTACCACAAAAGAGAAACAACAGTGAAGTTCTTCTGCAGAAAAGCTGGTTGGACACATGTCAAACTTCGCTGTTTCTAGCCCTAGACGATAAGGGAAATCAATTAACAACTTATTCCATGGGAAAGACAAAAACTGAAAAATAAAAAAATAACCACATATAAATATGAAATGAGAATATATGAAAAGGAAAAAAATAATATAAAAACCCATTAAAGCATCATACATTAACCTACAAGAGATCTACAACAATTGGTAGCATGAGTATGCACCCATCAACCTCTCGACCAATATTCAACCAATAGAGGATATTTGAACAATTGCTCCAGCAATGAACTCAGTGAAACCTACCAGTTCCTTCAAGAAAAGCTACATGCTATTTTTGAAATCTTAGAAACAATATGTCCAAGATAATTGTTACCTTGACACAAACTAGTATGCCACTATCCAAGAATTCCCATAATCAAAGCCATGGACAGAGATTATTTCTCGGAGTGAAATTATTAGGAATTTCTCAAGAAATTAAGGTACATAACCAAGAAGACATTATCAACTAAGGTATAATGGTAAAAAGTAATTTTAAACAAGAATGACAAATCAAGAAAGCAAAACATAACCTCTATACAAGATCCACCATTGAGGGTACTGGCTGAGGAGGAGCAAGATGACATCTTGAGTTTCTTACGAGGAACTTGCTCTGCATCACCCTCACACGCTGCACCAATAACATTTGATGAACAGTTTCTATTTCTCAATTGAGCTTGCAACTGACACATAGCTATAACAGGATCCAACATCTGCACTACACAGGTTAAAACAATTGCTGTGACTTTCAAATTATGAAGAAATACAGAAATATTTTGCTGCCAGTCTGGCAATGATCCTGTATCCTTAATGGAAAATAAACTGCCACCTAGAACCGTCGTCCAAATGTGTTAAGTAATCCACAAAAGTAAAATATTCACAAAATTTTCTTTCTCATGGAAAATACCAAAATAAAACAAAAGGATGTCATTGCAAAAGTTGACTCCCAATGATTCAACAAATAATCCTTGGTTAAACACAAAAGAGAGTGGCCCTTCATTAATTACAACATTTCAGTTATCTTTTCCTTTTTCAAGTGGACTATAATAAATAAATAATTGTAACCTAAGAAAATAGCACATGAAATACCATCATGTCTTCAATTATCAGAAGTGCATGAACTGTGCAATAAATAAAGCAGAAAGCCTGATATACCTCATCAACTTCTGGTGTCAGATCAAACACACCCTGCCTCAGTAATGATTTCAATCTTTCTTTTTTCAAATCTGAAAGCCCAGCTCCTATGCTGTTACTAAAAGAAGAAACAATACCACTAGAACTAACTTCAATTGTATCCTTGCTTCTGACCCCATCACGTTTTCTTCTAGTCAACTCAGATGTTCTGGAAGTAAAAGGCAGGAAATCCTCATCTTCTGACAAGAGCTCTGTTATTTCACGTGTATAGTAACCAAAATAATCTGGTCTTACTTTATCATGATCTGTGGATGCAAACAAACTCTTTGAAGCTTCTGGCATAACAAAGGGCCACAGCACTGCACATAACAACCAGATTCCACCCATAAAAATATGGAACACAATATGAATGTTCAAGAACCAAATGATCATTGGTGAGGAAAAGTGCATCAAAGAAGCCTATATTCCATCTTAAAGCAGAGGGCGATATGGGGTAAAATATAAAAATTTAGAAAACAAAGTAAAGTTCCTCACATAAAAAGTCACAAGGACTCTTCTACTTAACCCCAATTTTCCACTTTCAGAATAACCAATATATAAGCAAGCCACAAACACTATTCCCAGTATCAATTTTTTGAGTATTAAGGATACAGTGTAAAAGTAAGATATGTCTATTTCTTGTTACACTGCTCACAAGCATAACTATATGTAATGAACAAAATGTGAGCAAGAGACGTAGGAATCAAATGCAAAAAATTTTATTGTGGTTATAGTACAATGTTTCAAATGCAAATTGCTCGATTAATGATTACATGATGGTTTCATGAACTGAACTGAAATACTAATTTGTTTGAGGCAATAATTCAGCAAATCAAACTGCAACATGAAACTCATGCTCCAAATCAAGAGAAAAAGATGTGTCCACAAATTTCAAAGTGAAAAATCAATCTTTTCTTGGGAATTCCTAAGCATGAGATTCATGGATCACCCATAGAAGGAAAATAATTATCCAGACCTCTACAAAGAAAGAACAGTCTTTTCTCACAGTTTTTGATCTGAGTATTGCAGCCAATACTATAGTTGAGAAAGTATAGTAATAACAAGCTGGAGCGAATAAAATTCTTACAGTAGAAAATACAGTTGAGAAGCTACAACATATTCAACTTGAAGTCAATGAAACTTTATATCAATCCAACAGCAAATTATTGATTAACACAAAAAGATCAAGTGTTCAACACAATACACAATCACATATTTCAAGTAAGCAACTAACCAAGTAAAAACATAAGATAGGGACGTTAGAAAATACTTATGTGTTTGCGTTTCTAGATGGCCTGATAGCCTCTTACAAGGGTCATCCTCCATATTAATCTCTATTTATCTACAACATAACTTGAGAGTGAATCTATCCAAGTGAAGGGGAGGCAAATATAGGAAAGAAATCTACTTAATTTAGAATTAGATTAAAATAATCTACAACATTACTGTGAGTATATTTTTCATTTTGGAATTTCTTTAAGACTTCAGAGACTTGTTTTGCTTTAGACTTTAATTAAGAAAGGATTTATTTTTCCAATCACTTAGGATTTGAGTCTAAGAGTAATAATATATTACAAACTTTGTCACAAGTATGGATGAGAACTGATTTTTCCTAATTATGTGGATGCTAGGGTAATGCTATAACACAATAGTGCAGAATCAACTTTCTTTTTAGTTCATATGATTTTTTTTTTTTTTGTAAGAGTATAATTAGGCTTTTAATTAAATCTAAATCAAATTTGCAGAGGATTAAGATTAAGATTCATCCCTTGTAGTAAACATATAATCTCACCACTTTTAAACAGGTTGAAATAGTCCTTTTTGAAGTTATTTTTCTAATGAGTGAGCGGATATCCAGCCTTATATTCCACAGCATTACTTGCTTTCTCAAACTGAAATAAGGCTTCATTTGGTATTGACAATGTGGAACTATAAGTACTAAATATAAAATATTAATGAAAAATAAGTGGGTCTCATTAAAAATTTGTATTACCAAAACTTTGCTTTAAACGCACAGAAGAAGCACCCTAATACCATAATCCCAAACAAAGCCTAAAATTCTTAAAATGCCTAATTCTCATTTAGTTTTCCAACAAAGAAGGAATTTACTATTCATTCCGCACTATACCCTAACTACCGGCAGAGAAAAATGGAGGACAAATTAGAATGAACTCTAGATATGCCGTACATACGAACAAAGAACCAAAACATTAAAAAAAATCAGATTTATTCCGGTTTCCTCACCTTTCTCGGAAACCAAACAGAATATACAGGAGACCATAAATTCATACCATTCAATAACCGAAAATAATAACAATACTAATAGAAATTATAGGAGAGAAAAAGAATTACGTGGACGGAAAGGCTACCGTGAGTTGACGGGAGGCGAGTTTTGATATTAAGCCGACAAAATAAGACAGGAAAGGAGAGTTCTGCAATTGTTCAGGATTTGTAAGAAGACTCTGGAAGCGAAAGTGCTCTTTCTTGCCTTCAGTACAATTAAAATGAATAAATAATCAAAACTCTGCCCGTTTTTATATTATTTGCGTCATAAATACTTAAAAGTTTCGAATTTATAATTGGATTTTATCTTTTAGGTCCCTATATTTTTATGTTTTACCAAATAAAATGGGAGTTATCAAGTTCATTTATGTAAGATACATTTTGGTACTTGGTATTATGCCTCGTCTCTTTCATCTTTCATCTTTTTACAACTGATTAATGAATGGAGCTTCAGAGATACTAAAATTGAATGAAACAAATTGTCATATTACAAGATTCTTGTATTGCATCTTTGATTCTACTTTTTGGAAGGCTTCTTGTATGCACTAAATTACTCCAATCAGCAAGGTATATCAGAAGGAGAACAACTTACAATTACTAAAGAAGCAAAGAACAAAATCACAGCTCATATTTTCTCTTTCTTTTCACTTTGTGTTACCCTCATCATTGTCATCATCAAAAGCCATGTACATCAATTAAGGAAGGAAGAACAACACAGTTTTTCCCTTCACAAACAATACCCAGATCACGTCTTTTGTGATTTGTGGGAAAATGATGAAAGAAATTAGCTAGCTAGACATATAGAATCTTAAGTAAACCACTGGTGCAGATATTTGTGGGCCTTGAAGTACATATAAAAGAACTAAAGTAATTTGGTATGGTAAAAATCATAGATTCCAAGGATAAAACCCTATGAGAAGCAAGGAAGTTGATTCAGCTTGCCTTTATTCCATTTCTCATAATTATATAAAGGCCAATCTTTGGTGCAAGCAAAACGCAAAGCAATTCATTCCTCTTATAATCTTATTATTTCTGAGCTTCTGTGCACTGTGTCTTTTGCGTTAACTCACTATGACCAGCAAGCCAGCAATAGCTAACATGCCATTGATGGGCGGCTCAGCTAATGCGGCCAACATGCAACAGCTGCTGGCCAACCAATCAACAGCCAATATGCCTCTCAAACCAGCAGTCAATATGCAGCCACAGCCACACATGGCGATGCAGCAGACCCCGGCTAATGTGCAGCCACAATTGGCCATTCAGCAAAACCCAGCCAACGTGCAGCCACACATGGCCACCCAGCTGCAATCACCAACACATCTACAACCACTCCCCGCGGGCAGCCATCAAACACCATCTCATGTGCAACCCCATATGGTTATAAACCGACCACGAGGCATCATGCAGCCACATATGGGAATCAATCAGATACCTGCAGCTGGTTTACTGCCACAACCTGCTAGCAAACATGGGATGCAGCCACTGATCAAAGGTGACAGACTTATGTTTTCAACATCTGATGACAATGTGATGTTGAAGCAAATTCAGAGCACCCACGTTCCTGACGGACGCGAGATCGATGTCAAGCCACTCCTTTATATCATTGAGGACATCTTTAAGCGTGCTGTCCCAAGCGTTAATGCCATTTCTGGTTTGGTAATGATCTAACATTGCTAACTATTCTCTGATAACTGATTTAAAACCAGGCCATGGATTGATGTTTGTTTCTTAATGATTTAACTAGAGTTGCCAGCTAAGCTAATCCATCAATCTTTAATTAATTTGCAGGAAACACAACCTGTAGGAGAAGCTTTGGAGGACAAGACATATCAAAGCAGCTTCCTAGGCATGCTTGAGGCCTTGGCATATCTCATCGATCGAATTTCCTGCGAGGTTACCATCATTCAATGTTGATATAAATACTGAAATTTCTCTCTTATGTAAATTATATTTCAATATGTCTGTTATCAATTAACAAGTACTAACATCAACAGATAACATGCAAGTGCTCTGGTGGTGGAGATGCACACGCGACAGCTATAGCAATATTGAACATGCTGACCAGCTATACATGGGATGCCAAATTGGCGCTAGCGTTATCGGCTTTTGCTGTGACCTATGGGGAATTTTGGCTTGTTGCCCAGAGTTACACTTCAAACCAACTTGCCAAAGCAGTGGCAATCCTTAAGCAATTACCAGAAATCTTAGAACATTCGACCATGTTAAAGCCCCAGTTTGACGCAATTAAAAACCTCATCAAAGCAATGGTTGATGTTAGCAAATGTATATTCGAGTTCAGGCAGCTACCATCACATTACATTACATCCGACGTTGATGCACTTTCATCAGCCATGACTCATATACCAGTTGCTGTATACTGGACCATCAGAAGCATTTTGGCTTGTGCATCTCAACTTACTGGCCTTACTCTGTTGGGGCGCGAGTAAGTATAATCCATGTCCTTTTTTTTCAATTTAACAAGTTTACATTTTCTTTAGTACTGTTTTATGAATCAGAATCAATAGTGTTTTTTAATTAAAGCTGGAAATATACGAGAATCTGCTACACTGCTTCTGATATTCATTGTATCATTTCTATAAATATCAAAATGAGCTTAACGATTCTGTGGGCTTCAGGCACATGGTATCAACAACGGAAGCTTGGGAGCTCTCCAGCTTGGCTCACAAACTCAGCAACATGCATAACCACCTGACAAAACTATTACATACCTGCAACCAGTACATAGGTCAGTTTTAAGCCTTTGAAAATTTGCAGATGTGTGTGTGTGTGTGTATAACCAAAATGATATTTATGAAATCACGGTTTGGCGCAGATGAAAAGAAACATATTGAAGCGTTGCAAAACATCAAAAATATGATCGGAACGGTTCACATTGACAACATGAGGATTCTCAAGGTGTTAATTTACCAGAAGGATGACCAGTTGCCACTTTATGATGGAGCCGCCAAGAGAAGGGTTTGCTGTCGTTCTTTTTTTACTTTTTATGTGATATTTTGACTTCAAATTATTGTCCATATATAACTGTAGTTATACATGCATTACTTTTGACAAACACGCTAATTCAAAAGAATTTTACTACTTTTATAAAAGAGGAGTGAAGGAATTACTCGCAGAGTCTTATTGAGAATTAGATAATTATATTCCATCTTCCAATGTTCTGATGCTAGTGCCACCTTCTCAATTACAAAATAGGTAAACCTTGATGTCCTCAGGCGCAAAAACGTGTTGTTGCTTATATCAGACTTAGACATCTCGCAAGGAGAGCTTTCCATTCTTGAACAGATATACTTTGAGGGCAGGCAACATCCGGGTAGGCACGATCAGTATGAGATTGTGTGGCTTCCAATTGTAGACCCAGCGATGCCATGGACCGATATCAAGCAAAAGCAATTTGAAAGTCTGCAGGCTACTATTCCATGGTATTCAGTGTACCACCCTTCATTGATTGAAAGAGCAGTTGTTCAATTCGTCAGGGAAGAGTGGCAGTTTGGGAAGAAGGCAATCCTTGTGGTTCTAGACCCACAAGGACGTGTTGTTTGTCCAAATGCACTCCACATGATGTGGATTTGGGGAATTTTGGCCTTCCCTTTCACTACTGCACGGGAGGAAGCTTTATGGAGGGAAGAAACTTGGAGACTTGAATTGTTGATTGATGGTGTTGATCCAGTGGTTGTCAACTGGGTAATTCCCTCAACATAACACTCACTCGATTCTTAATGCATACAGCTTTTATATTTTGTGCTGCATATTTAAAACTTTGAAATTCTCTTTGATTCATCAGATATCTGAAGGAAGATACATTTGCTTATATGGAGGAGAAGACATAGAATGGATCCGCAGATTCACAAAAGCAGCAAACTATGTTGCTCAGGCTGCAGGTATTCCTCTAGGCATGGTTTATGTGGGAAAGAGCAACCCAAAGGAGCGTGTCCGCAGGAACAATGGAATAATCACTGCAGAAAAGCTTAGCTACTGCTGGCAAGACTTAAATTCAATCTGGTTCTTCTGGGTTAGGCTGGAGAGCATGTGGCACTCCAAAAATCAGCTTGGAAGAACCGTTGAGAATGACCATATAATGCACGAAATCATGGCAATGCTCAGCCATGACGGCAGCGAAGGCGGATGGGCTGTGTTTGGTAAAGGTTCAGATGAAATGGCCAGAGCAAAGGGAAGTACATTTTTAACTTGCTTGGAAGAGTATAAAGCGTGGGAAGACCAAGTGGCGCCAAAGGGTTTTCTGCCAGCAATGAAGGATCGCCTCGAACAACTTCACACACCACATCACTGCAACCGGCTCGTGCTGCCGGGCACAGCTGGGAAGATATCAGAAAAAGTCGTTTGCTCCGAATGTGGCCGTGCCATGGAGAGGTACATCATGTATCAGTGCTGCGATGAGTAAACAGCACCTGATATCTATGATGCAATACTACTATATTATTATCAGATTGCTTGCAATGTGTAGCAAGTTTACAATAATATGAGTGATGAGTTTGAGAGTTAAGAACCCACAAGTGATTACTTTTGTATTTCGTATTTCCTCTACTATTTTGTAATCTAAGAAAATGGTTTGTATCCATCTTGTTCTTGAATTTGAATAAATTTTTCTTTCAAGCTTTATATCTCATCTCTGTATTTGTCCTGGACACATGCTAGGGAAGAAATCAGGTAACAGTTAGATGGTTCAAAGTTGGAATCGTGTCTATGGAGATAACTGCTTTGATTTCATCACCCAAACTATAGCAGAAAGTACCCACAAATAAACTAGTATAACATTAGCAATACCTTACTATGCTTTACAAAGGATATTAAGTGACACAAATGATAATAGGCAATTATGTAAATGAAGAAATCGGCAGATACCAGGAAGAAATTTAACCAGCCATCAACATGTATTAAAGAACAGGATTGGCTTTTAAATACTTTCAGCCTTAGATTGACAATGTAGAACCATGCACATTTCAACCCAAAATGATAAAGTTCTACTGTATTTTAACTTAGATTCTGCGATACCTTTTTTGAATCGGTGATGGTCAAAAGTTAAAAAGGATTCATAAATGTTGAAGATTTACAAAACTAGGCAGGCCACAACCCCAAAATATGGAACCACACAACTCTTTCTCCTTGAGGAAACACCACCTATATGGAAGCAAAATGTCTCTTCCACAATATGAACCGTCAATAAGCATTCTGAATGTTGCTGAGATCAAATATTCCAGTGTTCTCTTTCCTGAGGAGCTATTTCTAAGATGATCTTTACTGAATGAAGGCACTGTAACCACTTACCTGGGCAATTTGTGTTTATTCCCAGGAGCCTATAATTCTATAGTTGTATAGTTATATGAGAACTTTAAAGGCTTGTTATTGGTAATTCATATTTAAGAATCAAAAAGAAATGGACAGACACCGCGGGATCTTTAAAAGCTCGAATAAAGTTCATGTATCAGGAAAAAAAATAATCCAGATTTAAGCTGAATAACCTAAATGCATGAACCTGATTTAAAGGCATTCCAACTCTGATTTAACTTTATATTGGATGCCACAATGCTGCTGGAGTTGGAGATAAATGCTTTACAATATAGTTTGGCTTTGTTAGTTAGTTGCTTTATGACTGTAACTTGTTCACGTTTTTTTGTTATTTTTTCTAGTCTTCGGGAAGTCTTTAGTTTAGTTATTTAAATGTAACTTGTTTAATTTCTTTTCAAGTCTTTAAATGTAACTTGTTCAGTTTTTCAATGAAATATTCCCAGAATTAAAAACTTCCTTGCATTTCTTTTACTCTGTTCTATTTTCAAGTTTTCTGAAAAAGCATTCTGCATTTGTTTTGAAAAAGCATCTTGCAAGCAATCTGGAAAGACATTCTGAATTTGATTCAGACACCAACAATTTGTATCAGAGCAATCTTCTTAAAGGACCTGTAATTCAATTAATTCAATTCGTGTGAAATCAAAATGGAAGAAGAAGCCAGCTTTACATCAATCTCTCCACCTGTTTTCGATGGAGAAAACTATCAAATCTGGACTGTGAGAATGGAGACTTATTTAGATGCTTTGGATCTTTGGGAAGCATTGGAAGAGGATTATGAAATCCCTCATTTGCCAAATAATCCAACCATAGCGCAAATCAAAACTCACAAGGAGAGGAGAACAAAAAAATCAAAGGCAAAAGCATGTCTCTTTGCTGCCTTATCACCAATACTCTTCATCAGAGTTATATCTCTTAATACAGCAAAAGCTATATGGGATTATCTCAAGGTGGAATATGAAGATGATGAAAGAATAAGAGGCATGCAAGTTTTAAATTTAATTAGGGAATTCGAATTGCTAAAGATGAAAGAGTCTGAAACTATAAAAGACTATTCAGACAAACTTCTTAGCATTGCTAATAGAGTAAGGTTACTTGGATCCACATTTTTTGATTTAAGAATTGTTGAAAAAATCCTTGTGACTATGCTTGAAAAATATGAAGCAACAATTACAACTTTAGAGAATACTAAAGATCTAACCAAGATTACCTTGGTAGAGCTATTAAATGCCTTGCAGGCACAGGAGCAAAAGAGACAAATCAGACAAGATAATTCCAGCCAAGCATCAAGATGCTGAAAAAGGTAAGAAGAAAAAGAACAAGAAGAACCTGCTAACAAATGGAGAAGGCTCAACTAGTTGTCATTACAAAAGTAAAGTAGTAACTTCAAAGAGTAGCTATCCTCCTTCCAAGCACTATGAAAAGAAAGGTCATTCACCTCTTAAATGTTGGAGAAGGCCCGATGCTAAATGTAGTAAATGCAATAAATTGGGTAATGAATCTATCATTTGCAAGAATAAAAGTCAACAACAAGAAGCAGATGCACAGATTGTTGATGGAGAGAAAGTGGATCAACTTTTTGTGGAAATATGTTTTTCAAGTAATGTTCTAAGTGAGTGCTGCTTGATTGACAGTGGGTGTATTAACCACATGACTCATGACAAGAATCTATTCAAGGAGTTGAAGCTCAGAAAAATCACTAAAGTCAAAATTGGCAATGGTAAGCATATTGCAGTGAAAGGTAAGTGGACTATAGCAATCATAAGTTGTTTAGGCATAAAAACAATTTCAGATGTCCTATATGTTCTTGAAAATGACTAAAACTTGTTAAGTGTTGGTCAGCTTCTTGAAAGAGAATTCAAGGTTATTTTTTAGAACAATTGTTGCCTAATCAAAGATACTTCATAGCATGAGCTGTTTATAGTAAAAATGAGAGGCAAAAGTTTTTCATTTGATTCAATAAAGGAGGAGCAAACTATTTTCTCAGCCATGGAAAGCACTACTGAAGTATGGCACAAAAGGTTTGGTCATTATCATTATCAGGAACTGCTTTTGATGCAAAAGAAACAAATGGCCAGAGACTTACCTGTTTTAGATGAAAATTTTCCAGAATGCAAAGCATGTTACTAGGGGAAGCAAAACAGGCTGCCATTTCCTAAAGCAACTTGGAGAGCATCACACAAATTGCAACTAATACATACTGACTTGACAGGCCCTCAAAGAACACCTTCTTTAAAAGGTAGTCTTTATTACATCATTTTCATTGATGATCTAACTAGAATGTGTTGGATTTATTTCTTGAAAAGTAAATTAGAAGTTTCTGGAGTGTTCTGAAACTTCAAGAAAAAAGTTGAAATTCAAAGTGGCTGCAAAATCCAAACACTGAGATCAGACAATGAGAAGAAGTATACCTCTGAAAAATTTAAAATGTTTTGTAAGGAAGAAGGCATGGAGCACAAGCTTACTGCTCCATACACTCCACAGCAAAATGGAGTAAGTGAAAGAAGAAATTGGTGCATCATGGATATGACTAGATGTATGCTGCATGAGAAGAATTTGCCTAAAAGTTTTTGGGCTGAAGCTGCCAACACAGTAGTTTTCTTGCAAAATAAACTCCCCACCAAGTTAGTCAAAGATAGAACCCCATTTGAAGCATGGTATAGATACAAGCCCTTCTTAAAATTTCTTAAAGTATTTGGTTGTCTATACTTTACCTATGTTCTACAGGTCAAGCGAGATAAGCTTGATAAGAAGGCTGCTCCAAGCATCTTTGTGGGATATAGCACAACATCAAAGGTTGACAAAGTTGTTCAGCCAAAATCTGGTAAAATAATTATTACCAGAGATGTTCACTTTGTTGAAGTTGAAAAATAGAATTGGGAGAGTCCAACAAAGGTGAATCAAGGAGACCCAAGCTTATAAATTAGTCTTATGGTTCATGAAAAGATGAAATTGAAGATGATGCTTTAATTAGAGGCACAAGACCGTTTACTGATATTTATCCAAGATGTAATGTAGCTGTGTGTGTACCAGCAAGGTATGAAAAAGCAAAGGAAGATGAAAAATGGATAAATGCAATGCAGGAGAAGCTGCTGATGATCAGAAGAAACAATACATGGAAGTTGGTAGAGAGACCACAAGACAAAAAAGTTATTGGAGTCAAGTGGGTGTTCAGAACAAAATTGAATACTGACGGTTCTATCAACAAACATAAAGCAAGGCTTGTAGTCAAGGGATATGCTTAGGTTTTTGGAGTTGATTACTTAGATACATTTGCACCTGTGGCTAGGCTTGACACAATAAGATTACTTCTTGCTTTTGCAGCTCAAAAGAGTTGAAAATTGTTTCAGCTAGATGTCAAGTCAACATTCTTAAATAGAGTCCTACAAGAAGAGATTTATGTTAAGTAACCAGAATGCTTTGTGGAAAAGAGACAAGAAGATAAAGTGTGTTTGTTAAAAAAAGCACTTTATGACCTAAAGCAAGCACTACGGGCATGGTACAACAGAATATATGAGTATCTGATTGGTTTAGGCTTCAAGAGAAGCTTGTCTAAATTCACTCTTTATGTAAAGCATGATGGTGTTGACATTTTTATCATCTCTCTCTATGTAGATGATCTCTCGGTGACAGGAAGCAATGAAAATCAGATTGATGAATTCAAGCTGGAGATGAAGAAAGCCTTTGAGATGACAGACTTTGGGTTGATAACTTACTTTCTTGGAATGGAAATAAAACAAAGTCAGGATGAAGTGTTCATTTGTTAGAAGAAATATGCAAAAGAAATCCTTAAAAAGTTTCAAATGGAAGATTGTAAAGCTATAAATACTCACATGAATCAAAAAGAGAAGTTGATCAAAGAAGATGAAGCAACAAAGGTGAATGAAGCTCATTTCAAAAGCTTGATGGGTTGTTTGATGTATTTGACAGCAACTAGCCCGGATATCCTAAATGTAATAAGCATCCAATCTTGGTTTATGCATTGTGTAAGTGAAACACACCTAAAGGCTACTAAAAGAGTTGTGAGGTACATCAAAAGAACAATCAACTTTGGTGTAAAATTCAAGAAGTATTCAGATTTTAATTTGCATGGATTTTCCGATAATGACTAGGCAGGATCAGTGGATGACATGAAAAGCACATCAGGGTACTGCTTTAGCCTTGGTTCAAGTGTATTTTTATAGAGCTCAAAAAAACAAGAGATAGTTGCACAATCAACTGCAAAAGCAGAGTTTGTGGCAGCAAATGTAGCAGCAAATTAAGCCATATGACTAAGAAAGATCTTCAGAGACTTGAATTTGGTGCAAGAAGATAGCACCAAGATCTTTGTAGATAATCAGGCAGCAATTGTTATCTCTCAGAATCCAGTATTTCATGGAAAAACGAAACATTTCAACATCAATTGTTCTTCCTAAGAAAAGTTCAAAAGAATAGAGAAATGATCCTACTCTACTGCAAAACTGAAGATCAAGTAGCTGACATCTTCACCAAACCTCTATTAGCTAGTAACTTTGAGTTTTTAAAATAAAAACTTGGAGTTTGCAGCACCTAATGCAAGGAGAAGTGTTAGTTAGTTGCTCCAGGACTGCAATTTATCCACGTTTTTTTGTTATTTTTCCTAGTCTTCAGGAAGTCTTCAGTTTAGTTATTTA
>JAXCLQ010033235.1:0-25125 GCA_035584115.1 Cedrela odorata | reverse complement strand
TATTTTATCTCTTTCATTTATAATGCTGACTTAAGCCTTGAACGATATAAACTTCTTTCAATTTTGCAATTGAGCTTAGTTTAGCTGAGGTTTAAGTTCATCTCAGCTGCCAATTTCATTACGTTGATTCCGTACGTGAAAAATGTTCAAATACGGGCTGTCATGTTGTTGCTGGCTCTATCTCGATAAAGGAATAATTTATGAACAAGAAACAACAAACTCTGCGAATATTATAGTGGTAATTCCTCCAAATTTTAATTCGTATTCAAGGACAGTTAAACGGGGAGAGAAATGAAAAATAAATGATTTTCTTTTTTCGGTCCACATAACGCTTGGCTTCGTTGTTTAGTATTGAGGTGTTTAATTTAGTGGGCACAAAGACTTGGTCCAGCATTAAGTACTTATTACGATAGTTCCTTACTATAGTCCAAGACTTCAAGGTCCCATTAAGATAATTAAGAGTCACGACTCACAAACATCAATTTCATTGACATGTAGGAAACCACAAAGAACGAATCAACTCTTAGAAAAGAAGCAAAACAGGAAGAACGCAAGTTGCGTTGAACAATAAAGGATATCAACGAAAGAATTGGGCAATTTGGTTGTGCTTGCAGCTTGGTTATGGTCCACCTTCAGCATATGCTGCTGCTGCTGCTGCTGCATTATTACAGGCCGTCCCAGCAAATTTTTGCTTTAATTAAACGTGTTATTCTTCTTATCGTGCGCAATAGCTGCTGGGATTCTTCTTGTAAGTAGTTGGGGTATCGCACTAATTCTTTCTTATCTGAACTTGTTCTAATCATTAAAGATATTCTTGAACAACCGACATGTCGAACCTTTCTGTCAATTGTAAAGAGTGACAATTGGACTGACGTGTTTGCCTACTCGAATTGTCTTTCTTCGCATGATAAGCCCTTTGGTTTTGGCATATCAATTGCTCTGTGAAATACCCGAATAGGAGTGAACAAGGCTTTTTGACGAAAATAGCGTAGTGTTTTAAGATTATTTATATTTATAGTCCAATTTAAAATTTTATTATATTTGAAACTAAAAATTTACTATTTAAATAAAATTTTTGATTGGGTGATGAATAATTCTTCGACTAATTTCATCAAATAAGACCATTTTTACACTAATTTTTTTTAATAAAATTTATTAAAAAAGTACAGTTCATAAACTCACTTTTGTGTTATCAATAAATTTTATTAAAGATATATTGTTTATTAATTAACTTTAGTTATACTCGATAAATTTTATCGAAAAAATAGTACTCATAATTCACATTTTGTTAAAAATATTATTTATAAACTCATCAATTAAGAATAATTTCGTCTAAATTTTAAATTTTTGGTTCTAAATATAAACAAATTTGAAATCCAAACTATAAATATAAATGTGCCAAACATTTAGTCATTTTCGTTAAGAACGTGGTGAACAACCAATTATACGTTTTGTTTTCTTTGTAAAAGTTTTGGGCTTTTTAGATTTGGGCTTGAAAGTCCACATCTTTTACCAGATGGACGAAACGGGATGTCGTTTTTGATGTGCCTGTCGCGTGATTCTGCTCTGCTGTGGCCTGTCCTTGTCATTTTCGACCTTTGGTCGAGGAAAATGACAACCTACTGCGCTACATCAGATAACCACTGAATGATAGCTTATTGAGTTGTACTCCGGGAGATAATATGCTCATATTTTGAACTTTTAATGACACATTAATCCCTTAAGTACAACAACTAATAGCATAGACCTTTTTCTTAATACGACGAAGCTTCCCACTTAAAACGGCCAAACGTCCTCCCGTTGAATTTCGAGCTAACAAGCAGATGAGTGAACGCCGACTGTCTGTCACTTTCATAAGAGAAATCTTAGCGATAGTGTAATTACCCATTCTCTGTTCCCTGGATCTTCAGTTTACTGTTGAAAGGATTCGAATCGCTCGTTACGATTCAGTGCTTCTGATTGGAGCTGCACCTTGTTCATCCGTGAATCTTCGTTGAGGTAATCATGGCGAATTTTTCAAATTTCAACGGGTAATGCATTCCTCTTTAGATTTCGATAGAATATCTTCTTTTTGCTTTGAGATAGTAAACGTTATGCTGACGATGAGATGGATCACGGACAGTGAGCAAAAATGGATGTCGTTTTAGACCGGAAGGATGCTGCTGATTGGGTCTACAGAGGTGAAGGAGCTGTTAATCTTGTTCTCGCCTACGCCGGATCCTCTCCCGCTTTTGTAAGTTCTCTAAACTTTAGTTCCTTACTTTTTAGAACAATTGAAACATTTTGTCATAGAAAAATGAAATTATAAAGTGGATAATTGAGAAATTGGCTAACTTCTTTGAAATTTTGCTTTGTTTATGATAAGGTTGGGAAAGTGATGCGAATACAAAAGGTGCCAAGGAACAAGAAACCGAAAGATATCTTGAAGCAGTGTGTGAGTAGTGACTCCATGGTCTTCGGAAGACATGAGCAGGTTGTGTGGAGAGACAATAGAGAGCTGGTATCGTCTTCTAGCAAAGAAATCATGGAGCAAATTTATGTGGAGCAGATCATGAGCCCGTTGTTAGGTCCCAAATACATTGATGTTGGAGTATGTTTCTTATCTTTCTAAATTTTGGTGACAAAAGCATAGTACATTTTTATGATTTGTTGGTAATTTATTGGGAGTTATGTGATTAAGTAATCAATTTAACTTGATTACATATAACAACCATGAAAAGGTATATTCTGGCTCAGCTTGATCATTAGCTAAAAATCAAGCATATTTTATGAAGACTTTCTTTGTTAGTGTCGTATTGGGAGTTACGTAATCAATTAGGAATTTTTTTTTTGTATCTATTGTTGGTACTTTAATTATGTGAAGAAGA
The DNA here is from genome assembly GCA_035584115.1 of Cedrela odorata. Classification (NCBI taxonomy): domain Eukaryota; kingdom Viridiplantae; phylum Streptophyta; class Magnoliopsida; order Sapindales; family Meliaceae; genus Cedrela; species Cedrela odorata. Next base: position 22,258 of record JAXCLQ010033235.1, on the reverse strand, counting down.
TTTTAATGTTATGTGATACTTGGATACTCTGTTATTATGACAGGAAAATCCCACTCATGTTTTCATCCATTAATACTTAATGTGTTTGTTAGTCATCATAAGAAGGTGTTTTGGGAAATGATGGTAATATTTGACCTCTGTTTGGTATCCTGCTTGGTGACTGTTAAATGCTGTGATTATGATTTGTTTACTTTCTCCTCATTGAACTTGGCAGATGCGTGTCTGTGTAACCAGGGAGTTTCTTCAGTCTATTGACAAGAATGTTAAGGGCCAGCGTCCTGCTTTGCGAGTTGATGCTGCTGAGGTTGATGTACGTCGTGATTCCGTGCTTCTCTTGGCTGATCACACACTTTTCCCTCAGGGTAATTGTCATCTCTGGATATGTATTTGATTCAAAAAGTGGTTCTGAATTATAATACTGGTAGTCTACTTTCTTTATTTCAGGTATTCGCAAGGGGGAACCCTGCATAGCTGTTGAAATAAAGGTGGTTTCAGTAATAGTGTATTTATTTGATTTCATTTCTCACCATGTTAATTTTTGTTGTTGCATGAATCATATCTTTTTCTTCAAACATTATATTATATCGTTAATCTTTTGTTGTCTATATGTTTCTGTAAACCAGCCCAAATGTGGATTTCTCCCAACTTCAAGATTCATAGCTAAAGAAAATGCCATTAAAAGGAGCGTAAGTCGTTTTAAAATGCATCAAGCTCTGAAGTTGTGTCACCATGAGGTAATTTTCTTCCCATGACTGTATTTCTTTGAGTCTCTTAGTTACAAGCTGTCTTCTGTATTATTTTGTATGACTTGAATTTTCATAAATTATATTATTCCATGGAAGTCCCATTCTTGTCACATAGGATTTTGTCTCAAGCCATCTAAGTTAAATGTTAATGTTCAATTTCACTTCTCGTCCTGACTGTTTCCAAATTACTTTACAGATATCAGAACTAAGTGAATATGATCCTCTGGACCTGTTCTCTAGGTCCAAAGAACGAATGTGTAAAGCTATCCAGGCTCTCTATGCTACTCCTCAGAACAATTTCCGTGTATTCTTAAATGGTTCTCTTATATTTGGGGGCTTGGGTGGTGGCACAAACAGAACTAGTTTTGCTATAGGAGAAGCATTTGAAGATGCACTCAAGTGTGTCATTCAAGCAGATGATGGCCTGCGTACAAATAATTTTATTCAGCTCGTAGCTGAGACAGTTTATCAAGCTGGAATTCTGGATCGGCTTCTTGAAGCTCAGAAGCTTGATACCCTTGACATTGAAGGGGCAATTCATGCATATTATAACATAATTTCTCAGCCTTGCGAAGCATGTAGAGAATTAGACAAAGAGCAAGCAAATCTGTATACTTCTTTGCATTCCATTCCTCTGGATGAAAGCTTGAAGATTGTGAAGGACTATTTGGTAGCTACAACTGCAAAAGATTGTAGTTTGATAGTTTGTTTTAGACCAAAGGGGGATGATGTTTCAAAATCTTATAATAGCGTTTACTTAGAATCAACAAACCAAGTTTTTGATTACAAGGTAAATGGCTTTTTACATATGCGTTCCAGTTTTTGATTACAAGTAACTTAGTGCTGGAGAGCGCATTAAGTTGCACCTGTGTTACCATATTTAGTAAATTTGCTTAGTCAAAGTTTTATTCCTAGTCTGCTGGGTGTTTTTTCATACAGGTTTGAGATCTTTTTATTGCAATTTCCTAGGTGAACTTTATTGACCTAGATTTGAAACCATTGAAGAAAATGGAGGAGTATTATACAAAAGACAAGAATATAGCAAGCTGTTACATTCAGATGGTAAATACTGAGCAGGGAGTAAACAAAGCTAGAACCATGAATACTTGCGAAAATTCACATTGACGTGCAAGCTGAGCTTGGGAAGATAATTTTTTGCCGAAAATAGTTTTGGTAAGTTTTGGCTATATGCTAAAAAATGTCGTCCATAAATTTTTTATCTGATACTTGAAAGAGTATCTATGGCAACTGTTAGAATTTTGGTTATGTTTTTCTTACACTTTTTTTGGGCTATAAATTTGTTGTTTTCTTTAATGTATATATTAGTTACTGGGAATTTCAAGTTATTGTTTTCTCTCCTTTTCTGTTGCACCTGAAAATTTTGACGGTTTACTCAGGGGTAAAATAATTGTATTTGATTTTAGCTTTTAAATATTGGTTTGGGTGCACGAAAGATTCAAGTGGTGCTTAAGATTGATAAATAACCTTTCTCTGGTCTATGGTATCTATGTATTGTCAACTGCAGTGTAATTCCTTTAATTACATCCATGATTTTTTATGCCCTTTACACTTGATGCTAATAGAATGAGTTACAATGTACACTTTGTTACTCCTTCAGGTCAAAAGTAAAAAATGAAAGGCATATGTTTTGTTATCTCAGTTTTTGTAAAGCGATTATATAATGTTATCAACCCCATTAACTAGAATTTTGCTGTAAGGCATTAATTTCAGATATTATCTGTGCTTTGTTTGTGTGGACATCTTGTGGTCATTGCATTCAGATATTGCCTTTGTATCACCATTGATTTTTTAACTCATCTTCCAGAAGCTAAAGCAATTGTAGAAGAAAATGATTATCCATATTTGAGTGCAATAATGCATTTCCATACAAGCGTACACAGTTGTAATTGTATTGGCATAGATGTGGCCTTTTTGCTCTACTCAACATGTGCAAATTGGTTTCCCATGGAGATTGACTCTGTTGTTCTATCTTCTTTCATATGGATGGGGGCTTGATGAGGGAGAAGGGTAGAAAGTGACAGAACAGAGTATTCGGGCATTTTAGCATTTTAATTAATCCATTTTTATGTACTTGCAGTTAATTAATGGATGAGGACTTGTTGTCCAAAGTGGCCTCCACAATGTTCTTTACTTCCATTTCCTTTTCAGTTGTATTCTAAATGCAGTTGATCTTGTTTTTGGAATATTAATTCTTATTTGTTTTTTTCTTGGTTGCGGAAACAAAATTAGTTCCTACCTTAGATCTGGGTTCTGTATAATTTTGTAGTTCATGTCTATAACTTCATTCCCCAATTACCTTTTACAGAAAAAAAAATATTCTGCAGAATCAGTTGAGCCCGAGACTGGATCATGCTTTCAGGTTAGGAGTTGTGGCCAATATGAAGGTTTCATGAACCATCACCCGGCTTATTGGATTGAGATTGTTTTGAGTGATGTTATATGTTTGATATAGTTTACATTTTAGCTTAGTGTTTCCATGTGTTAATTCTGCATTGAATGCTTATGGGAGGTAATAGTTGATGCAATCAAGAGCCTTCTGACTAGCATTGACTTGTCAGCAACTAACACTGTCATTCCATTTAGTTTCTATCCGAAAATGTAAGGAAAACTATGTCCAATATTTTCAATTTAATAAGCAAAGAAATTGAGAGAGTAATTTATATATAGCAACTTCAGACCTATTCATATTTTCTCTACCAGGATGTCTTTGCCCAGTTTTATATTATTATAGTTAGTTTAATTCTTTAACATAAATCATGTCAAGGGTTCCATCTCTACTGATCTCTTATAATTCTTAACTATCTTCTGTTCATATCATGTTCTGTATGTTTGTATATTTAATGTACTACTTACCATTATTCTGAGCTAGTCTTTACAGTCGCTGACACTCTGCAGTACCGCTTCTGATCATCTGATGCATAAGAATTTATGCTGTCTGAGCTGGGAGACAGTATTGATGAATCCAACCTTTTTTTATGGTGCAGAAAACAATAGTGTTAGTGGAACTACTTTGCTCCAAGTGTAGGCAGAAGGTGATGAAGTTAATTGCAAAAATTGAAGGTTTAACTTCTATTGTCATCGGCCCATCAAAGAACACAGTGACAATGATTGGTGAAGCTGATCCAGTGAAGATCATTAAAAAGGTTAGAGAATTCAGGAATTCTGCAGCAATCGTGAGTTTAGGGGCTCCCAAAGAAGAGAAGAAATATGTCATCCCTGTTACTCCGAGGACATGTCAAAGATGTGATGTTTGGTATGTTATTGGGGAAGATGCTTACAGTTACTGTTCCGTCATGTAACAAAAATACCCATGTCTCGTTATTATCTGTATTCATTACTTCTTTCCCATTTCATGTATTTCAAACAATTTATTAATGTTGAGCCAATACTTTCCTGTTGGCCCCATTTGCTGGTAATGCAAATGAATTCCATTGAAGTACTATAGTTGTTTTGAATTTGTTCAGTACTTTCTTGATGGGTTTTGTTGTGGGTATGATTTAATAACTGGAAGGTTTTCTTCTCTGACTTTGGATCAGAAGATGCCTACTTTTTCGTGATCACTGATCTGAAGCCTGGGCTGCATTACAGTTACTGCATTGCTCTGCCAGAATTTCTGTTTATTAGGAAAACTGATGGTTCCACTTTTATTTTTGCCAATGAATTTTGGTTCTAAGAATTCTTTAGCATTCCTACTCTTCGAGTTTTAGAAGAACACTAATAGATGATTGGGGTTTCATTATCATTTGTTTTCTCATAAACGTGATTTGTACATGGTATTTTGTGACATTCATACACAAACAACCCATTAAATAAACCAAAAACTAAGCATGAAAATCTTATCCTTGGACTACTGGGGTTGTTGCTTCCTGGGACATGGGTTTGAAAGTAATTACCGAGTATTGGTGTGTGTTTAGGTTGTGAAAACATAAAATTGCGTCCTGATTTCCGACAAATGATCTGTAGCTTTATGGATATATATATATATATATATATAAAAGATGTTACTTATTAATCAAGGAAGTGTTTCTTATGTTGATGAATCAAAATAAGATATCAACGTGAAAGCACAATTGAACTTTTTAGAAGAAAAAGGACTTGAAAGAGATGGTCTCATCTCCAATTAGATTCTTACAGCTACATACCTAATTTCTTTTCGACCCTCCAGGAATGCAATTATCATTTTTCAACCCTGCCTTCTTTCTTTCAGTCATTTCTTATTCTCTCCTATCTCAAGTCCTCAAAGAACACACCCCAACTCGTGTTTTCTGCAAATTTGATGTCTCCACAGCCCTAAGCCTACATCATATCCACAGTTTCAGATTCCTCCAAAATAGTTTCATCCGAGACTACATCAGCAGTTCATCCAAATGATTGTGCGTAGAAAACTCAAGGGTAAAGGAAAATTTCATCGTCTAATCAAACCAGCACCGAGCATTGAAGATCCAAAGTTTGAAGTATGGAATATTGAAGATTCTCTAATCATATCATGGTTATGGGATTTTATGTAACAATTTAGCTGAAACTGCATATTTTTGCCAACAGCTAAGGAAATTTTGAAGTTTTGAATTCACTGCCTTAAAACTTGGAACTAAGAATTCGAACTGTTTTAACGTAGACAAGTGAGACGAACTGTTCTGTTACCGTATCGTAAATCATACCATCGCTTTAACGGGTTTAACTAAGTACGTCTTGTGGTTCGCTGAAAATATGAGTGTACGACTTGTCGTCCACCAACTCCGGTGCCGTCATCTCTCCACGCTGAAAACGTTGTAAAACAATAAAGAAACAATCTAACGTAGTTTATAACCAAACGCAGTGTAATTCTATATTTTGACTGCGTTGATTTCTAAACGGCATTAATTGTAACCGAGAGTTCCAAAAGGGCTTGCAAATGAAAGTTAAAATATTGTACTTCCATAATTGGGGATAGCGGCTTACTTCTTGATTTCTGGTTTGCATGCCATGTACATGTATGTGTACAACTAATGGACTGCAATTCATAAGGCCCGTGTTATCAGTCAATGGGCCTCTTTTCGGCCGATATAATCTATGGCCTTCCTAGTATCTCTTCTTCAAATTAAAATAAACACTTATTACCGAATCACTTACTGGGAAAATTCTATACGCTCCCGGAAACATTTCTTTCTCAGCAAGCATAAGCTCTCCCTTTCTTACAATCTAAAACCTTCCTGAAACCCTAACCTAATCCATCTTCATAAAAAAACCAGAACACAAAATGAGGTTTGCAGGAGAAAACGTAACATTACCGTCCTACGAAACTGCTCTAAAAGTAGCTGGCGCTCTGGCCACCTCAGCCATGGTCTGGGGAACTGTATCCGAAACACTAATCCCCGATTCCGTCAGCGGTTAGCTACGTTTGTGCTTGCAAAATTTGTTTACTCGCTTATCGAGTCAAGTCACCGTTATCATTGAAGAGTTCGATGGGCTCAATCCAAACAACATTTTCGATGCTGCAAGCCTTTACTTGGGTGCAAAGCTATCACAGTCAACACAAAGAATCAAGGTTAACCAGCCACCAAAAGAGACGGGACTCACCGTCACGGTTGATATGAATCAACAATTAGTTGATATTTACAAAGGTGTGAAGTTGACTTGGGTTTTGGTGTCTTCAGCTATTCAAAAGCCTCACGTTTCCAACCGAAAACGTGACAATGGTGCCTTGTCGAAGTCAGAGTTAAGGTATTTTGAGTTAAGTTTTCATAAGAAGTATAGAGAAATGGTGTTGAATTCTTATTTACCCTTCATTCTTCAACAAGGGAAAGAAATAAGAGAGGAAAACAAGACGGTGAAGCTTCAAACGGTTGATTATAACGGCACCGAATACTGGGGTTCAATCAAATTTGAACATCCTGCTACTTTTGATTCAATGGCAATGGATCTAAAGATGAAGAAGGCATTGATTGATGATCTTGATATGTTCATAGCAAGGAAGGAGTATTATAAGCAAGTAGGAAAGGCTTGGAAACGTGGGTATTTGCTATATGGACCGCCAGGCACGGGAAAGTCAAGTTTGATTGCTGCCATGGCTAATTATCTCAAGTTTGATGTTTATGATTTGGATTTGAAAGAAGTACAATGCAATTCAGATTTGAGGAGGTTGTTGATAGGGACAAGCAGTCGGTCGATATTAGTCATCGAGGATGTCGACAATTCGTTTGAGTCGGATGAAGAAAATGGGGTAAGTTTTTTTTTCTCCTCTTGGGTGTTGATATTTCCATCTTTGATAATCCAAATAATGCAGACAGATCTGTTACAGGTTACTCTCTCTGGTTTACTGAACTTCATTGATGGCCTGTGGTCAAGCTGTGGAGATGAGAGAATATTAGTAATGACAACTAATCACAAGGACCGTATTGATCCAGTGCTGCTAAGACCAGGACGCATGGATATGCACCTTCATATGTCGTACTGCACTTTTAGCGGTTTCAAGATACTTGCATCTAACTTTTTGAAAATTCAAGAGCATTACCTATTTAACAACATTGAGCAGCTGTTAAAGAAGGTTCGTGTTTCACCGGCTGAAGTTGCAGGAGAGCTGATGAAAAGCAAAGATACAGAAGTTGCACTTCAAGGGCTTGTCACTTTCCTCCAAAACAAGGCCTCATCGTTTATGCAGCAAGAAACATGAATGTTTTAGTTTCGGATCTGTGCTTGAAAAAGAGCGTTTAAGATTTGTGTTTCAAATCAGGGATGGAAGGTTGATTAAATTGAGTATGCTTATTTAGTATCTGTTTAAACTGTTTTGGTATGTTCAATTGCGACAATGTTTCTATCACCTCTTACAAACTAATAACCATCACATAAACACTGCTAGAAAGGATCTAAAGAACCAGTACCTGATGTAAAGTTGTAAAGAGTCTCTTGCGATGGCTTTCCCCCCGAGCGATTTAGCGAGAGAAAACTAAACTCGGTATTTGAAATGTTGCAAGCACATTTGCGAGTGTACTGGTTCAAATTAGGTCGCTTCAGAATTCCTTCAACGATTCAAGTAACAAAAAGACATGATCAGAAGATGGTTCTCCACTTGAACCATACAAATGTGAGGCAAGGACTACAAAAACCTTTAACGTGCAGGCCGGGTAATAATATTGAAGAAAAATATACAAGGAAAAAAGTAGGATAAAAGAGCAGCCAGCAAGATGATAGACATGAAAGATATTAGAAACAAAATATAGTTATTACGGGCAATGAATGATTGTCTGAATTTTTTCACTATATTCTTAAAGTTCTAGACTACCATTTGCATCTCTTTCTGCTGGTGAGGATCGTAGCCTGTCATTTCAAAATCTGATATCACAAATAAAACTATGTTCTTCTTCTTCGGAAGTATCCTTAAAATCGGCAATACACAAACAAAAGAATGTATAAGTTGAAGAAAATGCAAAGGAAATCACTTGCTCATAAAATGGTACCACCTCAAAGTTCTTCCTTTGCTTTACTATTCAGAGTGATTGCATGAAAACCGAAGAAAAAACAGCAAAATTCCTCGGACAACTGATGAAAATATTAGTACCTTTGCATTTGTTGAACCACTAATAAACCGCAAAAGTTCTTCTATAACTCCTTGCCAAAACACTCTGCATTATTTACAAATAAAAACCACCATTGAGAAAACATAAATAATGACATACCAGAAAAAAGGCCGAAGAAAACACTACGAGATCTGCTAATAAAAACCTCAGTTGTAAGGGAAAAGATCCACACAGATTGAATTTCATCTGTAGGAGTGGAAAGATTCAGTGCAAGATGAGGTTACGGCAGAAGCCTTTAAATTTCAGCATATGCCATGATAATGACAATTAACAAAAAAAAAAAAAGAGATAGAAAAACTAAGATCTGCACAGATTGAAAACTTCACCTGTAGGTGTAAAAAAGTTGAGTGCAAGAAAAAATTGCAGCTGTCTTTTAAATTACATCATATATGTGCAAGAGTAACTATTAACAATGAAAAAAATCAGGAGACATAAAAACCCAGACTTTAATATTACATCTCAACCAAATATTAATAGAATACCAGTCCCTGTCCCATCATCTTTCTTGTTGCTACTTGAGATGATTTTTTGAACCAGTCTTAAGATATGCAAATTCATCGTGTCTTTCAAAAATAAAATTTGGCAGGTATGTGAAGCTTTTCACCTCAAACTTATTAAAGTTTGAAGTACCATTACATTCCATCTCACTACTTGCAGCTAGAGTTCCAGTACAAGAATTTCTCACTCGGACATAAATAGCAAAAGAAAATCGAATGTTGTTTTCCACCAATGGTTGAGACAAGTACCATGGCTGAAACAAAGAAAGATCAATAGCAGGAATGAAGGTATCACATTCAATGCTTGTATCGATCTCAGTAATGTGGATGGCATCACATTCTGGGGCATTTAGTGTTTCCCTGCATTACAAAACATCAACATCTGTCTTTACGACATACAACAGCACATAATTTATGCATAAAGTAAACAAAATTACTACCTTAATATTTGGCCACCACCTATAACAAACACCTTCTCTATTGATGAACCATAAGGAGCTTCTGCCAATAATTCTAAAGCCGACAGGATGCTTCCACATATTACAACATTTTCAGCAGATTCAATACTAAAACTCCCAGAACGAGTCAGCACAACATTCAATCGACCAGGTAGAGGTCGGTAAATCGGAGGAATACTTTCCCATGTTTTCCTACCCATAATAACAGCATTTTTCTTCCCAGGATCTGATGTAGTCATTGTAAGATCCTTAAAGAATTTGAGGTCAGAAGGCAACCTCCACGGTAACTTCCCATCCTTTCCAATGCCCATATCACGAGTTGCAGCCACTACAACTTGATAAGTCCTCCGTGCATGTGGATGGATAGAAGCATTGTCATTAGTTAGGACTGGCATATTGTCACTAGCCATACCATAAAACTTTGTACAGGATCTGTACTTCACTGTCACATCCGGAACTCTAAATAATGGTGACAATGCAGACACAGAAGCAAGATTGTAGAAGCTACATTTGAAAGAACTAAGCAAAACCTGAAAGTTATGACCATACAGGTTGTCATTCGCCTTAATACATGAAAAAAAAAAATGAGAACTCAAAATCTCTGTAACTCTATGTCAAGATATAAGCACAAGTTACCAAAAATTAGAAAGGGAAATTCAAGTTGAGTTTATTTTAGAAGTTCTTCAATGATGGAAATCCAACGTTTGCAAAATTTAACAAGGACCTAAGGGACTTAAGAAATGAAGTTTATCTGTCATTAGAAACTTCAACAACAGTAATATTCAGCGATTACAGAACTATTTAAGACATTATACTGAGAAATTATGAAAAGTCCTCCATAAAAACCTTTGAAGCGCTTATGTTTCTATGAGCTAAAAGTTGCATCAGCATCTCTGTATTCGCTGCAAGCTAGGTAGAACCACTCATCTGTAATTGGAAGAGAAAGGATAAACGGATTCAAACTCGCCCGACTCCGTGGATCACCGCGCGACGTGCGACGATAGAATTAAGTCAGTTTAAAAATTAATGTCTAACTACAACTAGAATCAAACGAATAAAGGATTCAATATGGATCCAATGATTAAAGTTAAAAGGAAACAAGAAATTGTAGGGCAAGCGATTAGGTACCAGAAACTGGAGTTAAAACAGCTTCAGTTACAGAAGTCTTCGAGAGCAAGATTAACGAGAGGATTGTTGGATGAAAGGAGAGAGGGAAGTTAGGAACATAATTGATTTTTAACATTTATAAAGAATGGACCCATTTGAAAATGAATAAATTATTTGGAGGAAAATCTTCAATTAAGGAACTGCGTTCCCAATAAACTGGCTGGGCTGGGCTGGGCTGGGCTGGGTTAGAAATGTAAATGTTTAAATCTAGGTTAAGAGTAATTTTATCTTCTCTCTTGGATTTTATTATCTTCGTCTCTCTTTTTAAATCTGTGTTACCCGACATCTAGTTTTTTAGACTAGTGTCTGTCTATACTTCTTACTATCGTGGTCGTAACAGCAGACAAATGAACCAAGTGCTTGAATTAATTTAAGGAAGTGATGCAACCATTCAAAAAAGATAACATATATATATTTGATATGCTCTACGCTCTTAATCATATTATAGCTTCCTAATTTTTCAGCAAAATATTATCAAGCTTCTGGCTTTAACTCAATGATCCCAATTCCGTCTCTCTGCATTCCACAATGTTACCGACCAAAAACGTGAACTAGCCGAGGGAAGGTAAAGGAAGTATATAAACTTGAAGAGATGCAAGATTAGCGTAAAATGATATGGTATGCATTTTATTTACACCTCACTTGGTATTCCAAAGTAGACAAGGATTCTTGTTACATTAGTCTGCGGCTCCGCACAGGAATTTCTGTCAACACTTCCCGTAGTAGGCAAACTTCTGGCATTAAAAGTACTAGAAATGTAAATAACTAAAAGTTTCCTTCCCGTGCATGCCCATAATGTGTGAAACCCCGTGTTATGAACCAATTGATGAATTAAAATATAAAAGTGCTGATATGATTTGGGACCAATGTATCGCCTAAAAAGCCTTCTGTACAGAAATCTCTTCGTCACCAGCAATTGTACTTTTTCCGCTGCTTAAAATGAAGAGACGGATAAAACCATTGATTAAATAATGGAACAGTGTGTTATGATTCAATTCACAATAAGAGTAGTATTTAACCATACCTGGCACTTTGCTTTGGGCTGACTATCTACATATGCGAGAAGTTCTTCTTGCCTCACTAAAGCTTCAAACAGAGCCTGCTCAGGAAGAAGAATTTTATATTTACAAATTGATCATGTATGGCAACACAAGAACAAAAATTTACAGTTCACGCTAAGAAGCATATCACCAGTAAACATAACAACTTGTTTGAGCTTAAAAAGGAGTTAAAGAACAGCTGAAATAGCAGATAACCCGCTTTCAGGCACCTTATCCTTCCCGAGACACATTGCAATGAGAAGATGGATAAGTAAAGCTTCAGTATTTTGAAGATAAAAGTAAACTTGCGAACCAATTAGCAATGTGAAAAAATTTTGGACTGGAAAAATTCAACATAGAAAATTGCACATACTTTCGAAACTAATTAATTTAGCCTCATATCCAGGATATGCTGCTTTTGAATGGAACAGGACTCAATTGAGCCCCTATTGAAGTCAAAGCAAAGGACGAAGTAGGTCATCATACTTATAAACACATGCATAGATGCCGAGAGCAAAATTCTAAATTCCCAAGCAAAATTCATGTGCGGCTCTAAAGTAATTGGTACAGTGAACTCCGTATCCAATTGAGAACTTCACCATGTTTGGTAAATGGAAGTATTTCTTAAATAGACAAAAGCAGAAAAGCTGTGAACCTCTATCCTCAAAATGTATCCTGCATGTAAGAAAACAAAAATAAATACCTTTTTTGTTGCTATAAGCTCTGCTTCTAATGCATTCACACGATACACAGCAGCATTCAGCAACTTCTCTTTCTCAAATGGCATCTGGATAGACTTCCTCTGTAACATGTCGACCTTCTGCTCAAGCTCACCCAACCTTTTCAAAACAGGGGAGAGAAGGTCTTCCTCGGTAAACCTCAGGGCAGGTGAAGGAGTGAAGAACTCCTCCTTGGGTAGTGGATCAACAGTCATGTCAGTTAGGCAGTGGGTAGAATCCGACGCAAACTGTTCCTCATTCACTCGAAATATGAGTGAACGAACAAGTGTGATTAGGGTTATGAAGAAGGCTATCAGTGAAGCCCATATATGAGCAAAGGTTCCTTCTGGACCTTTTTCTATGTTTGGCAGAGAGCGTGAACCTGTGATGAATTTCAGTCAATATATCTGTATCTGATAAACAGCAGCCAATAGCATGTGACACAATCAGTCTAACTTTCAAAAATTTTACACCTGTGGCCTAACATAACTAATATTGGTCCATATTGTACAACAATAGGAAAAAAGAGATATAAAAGCGTTTAGAAGATATCAAAATTTTAATTTTCTATCAAAATCATGTCTGTAAGCTGGCACCATCCAACATTGGGATGCGTCAAGGCAAAGACAAGAATTCCTCATCTACAATAAAATGTGTTCAGTCAACGCAACAATTCTAACATACACTAATCCTATTACATATAAATATAAACATCAGGTAACACAAATTGCTAACCTTTGGAAGGATAATATGGATTTAGAGGGGACACTTGTTTCTTCCAACCCACATCCACAACCTTGTCAATAACCGGCACATATTCATCGTACTCGGAGACGCCACCAGCACAGCTTGCCTTACCAACCACCCTAGGCTATAAACAGCAAAAGCATTATGGACTATATTAAGAAGTGTAGTCCCTTATGAAATAGATATATCAAAGAGTTATCATTTAATGAATACAACATGAGAATGGAAAGGAAGATAGTTGAAGAATGTTGAAAGAAACTTTTCAAATCAAATCATCCAAGTATCCTTTGCTGTGGTATTTTTTGCAATTTTATGTGTTCAGCAAAGTGATTAACTCATATGCCAGATGCTAACCTAATGACAACATCACATAGAACTACATACATCTCACTGCTATTAAGCAAGAGATTTTCAACAATTTGACATACCCATGCAAAAAGAAAAACCATGCATATACATCAAACTTTATCCTAAATCCAGCTAATTGGGCTGTTTTTACTGCTAATCATTAGCAAATACAAACACTTACTTCTTCAACGACTGGAGTCAACCTCGGAAGCAAATAGCTCCCCATTGGTTTAGGAGAGGCAATATCTTCTACTTCAGATCCTGACTCTGCTGCAGATATATCGCCACTTTTTATCTGACTCAATGAAACAGTAATAAATTGCTTTAGAGAACAAGTGACTGAATCTGAAATTGTCAAAAGAAAGCTGGGTTCTATTTCGTAAACTATGAAAAATGGTCCAATGACCTTACCATTGAAAAACGAGGCTTATCACAAGCAATTACCCTGCCATCGCTATTCAAAACAGTAACTATTTGTCTAGAACACAGAGCTTCACCTCTAAGAACCATCTGTGCATGCAGATAAACAATCATGTTGATGAAGCATAATGACTAGGAGAGACTAGAAGTTGGTTTGAAAGAGCTCAAATCGCATAATCATCAACATTCAACAATTTCAAATTGAGAAGCAAACCTTTAATATATCTGGATTTTTCCAAGGCCCCTTATCGGACCTCAAACAACCTCCCTGATCAGAGCAATTACAGCCACCACCCAGAAATTCTGGCAGCTCACTAGACAAGTCCCAAGACAATAAATTTATAAAAGGTTAAAAAAATGGACGAGAATAACCTGAGTACTCAAAATAAAAATAAAATATCACCTTTCATCAATTATTTCAAATAATTTGCTCTGGTACTTGTTACCAAGGACCTGACAAAAATTACGAAAAAAGTCAGTTGATTCTACAGTAAATCGTTTAAACTGTGAAGGGTTAATGATTTCATAATTATTAAGCAAGAACTATGAGACAAATTTTTTAACTTACATGAATTTTGGTGGAGGTTTTTGGATCAAGAAAAGATTTCACCGAGTTCCACAGCAGCTTAAAACCAGGGCCAGCATTAATAATGAACATTCGGTAAAGTGTCTGCAAACATGACATTTGAATCTTATATACAGGACGTGATTATGTATTTGCATCAAACCTCAACAATTTGTATCAGGGGCTAATCCTCAAATCAGGAATTAAACCTGAAAACTAGTTTTAGAATATTGATAAGAAAATGGAACTACAGACCTCGGGGTAGTTGTCACCATCAATCTTCTGCAGCCGCATGATGAGTTCTCGTGCAGACTTTGTTAGGTTTTTAAAACCCTAAAAAAGCAATAATCGCATCAGCAACATAGAAATGTGAATCTAGCCTTATGGGGCCAAAGAAATGGCTCCAAGAAAAGTGTTACACACTATTTGAAAAAATAGAGTGACAAAAATTAAGTAATAGAAAGGAATAGGCAGCATACCACCCCTTGAACATCTAAAATGGTTGTACTTGAATCTATGTGTCTTTTTGCAGCAATAGAACAGGCTGGAAACTTAATCGCAAAACATTTTTCAAACTCCTGTACATGGTATCTCAAGTATCGGTCTAAAGTAGTCACTTGTATAAGCCTGTTTGGATCAACTTTTCCAAGTCTTTCAATATAGACAGGTCTACCCTCCTTATCGACACCATGATAACCTTGAGGGTAGTACTGTAGAACTTCATTCAACTCCCTGAACTCAAAATCCTGGAAAAGGAAAAAAATTATTGCAACCAAGAAGTAGTATGCACCCTAAAGTTAGTTAGACATACAATGGAGCCAAAATTTAGGCTTATTTTTCTTGGAAAATGGAACCATTTGGCAATAGCCAAAATCAGAAAAACCAGCAGACAATGAGGATAATGACTGCAAACTGTTAGACAAAATTACCTCCAAAATTGTATCAGTACCAAAGTCTTTCCTCCACTGAATCATATTAACCCACATTTGATTTGCTTTCTCTGTATCAAATTTCCTCGCCTTCAAGAATCTGCAACAAAATAACCCCTGCGGATGAAACTTAAAAGAAGCACGGAGCAAGCTGAAACAGCTATTATATTGTTGTCCATCCAGTATATATATTCGCCCAATACAGTAATATAAAAAGATACCACAGGATCAAATACAATCTGTAGTAATTGAGGCTTACATGGCAAGCTACAACATGACTTCATGAAAAAACAGATATTAACAACACAAGGAATAGTATAACAACAGTAATCCAACTAGATCTTTTAACACAGTCCCAATAACAACTTGACCTTTAGGAAGATGGTCATGAGAGCTTGCAAATAAGTTGTTTGCGCATGAATACAAATTAACAACTAATAAAAGAAAGGGAGATCACCTCAGCAACTTGTGATAATCGTCATGTCTGCCAGGAAGTAACTCTCCTGATATAAGTGCTTGTCGAAATGCATCAACAGCCTGTAGCTCTTCAACATTCCGAACATCCTCAATGGAAACAGAGACTCTATCATAACTTTTTCTCCTGCTCTTTTTCTTAAAACTAGGTCTGAATTTACCAGATGCTTTTATTGCTTTCTTCTTCAGATTCCCCATTCTAGTCTTCTGGTCTTCCTCGGAGTTCTCAAAATCCGATTTCCGCTCTCTTCCTTCATCATTGCTAGAGAAACCTTCAAAGCCTAGAAAGAGCCAAAAAAAGTGTAAATCAGGACCTATTTATCACTTCTAAGTTCAATCATGCAAATAAAATTTCGGTTTCCACAACTTAAACATTATCACACTAATCTCTTGAACCATTCAACACTATATTCGGTAGATATAGTTCAACTCCATAACAACCTCTTTCGCATTGTCATAGGTGACTGCAGCTTCAATAACCGCATTGATTGTGGAATTTCACAGCTCATATCGGAGACAAAAGTTTGCGTAAATGTGAAGAATATACGCACGCATTCTCGTTACGATCACGCAAATAATAACAGAAAAATCAAAACCCTAGAATTCACAAAGCAATTGTAGAATTTGATATTGACGATTCAAAGATGAGGATATCTTCAATTGAAACAGCTTGAAAATTAGTGAAAGAAGGTAAACTCACAAGGCCTGGCAAGACGATCAAGCGGACTAGACATATCTGCGAATTGATGGGATCAAGATCCAAGTCGATTATAAGAATCCGATCATTTAAAGCAGTGATAAGTCCAACCGATTTTCCGTTACGTATTACAGGTTTTTATTTTTATTTTCCGCAATGGTTATAGAAATTTTGGTGGGGTAAATCTTTGGATATTTGCTGTGCAGCTGTTAATTGGACACTCCAGCTCATCAGCTGAGGTAGACAAAAAGGTTGAGTAACCGCAGATGGTGGAATAAATTATAAATTAATTTACTATTGTTAAATAAAATTAATAATTATCGGGGATGCAAACTACGGCGAGGTAAGAGAGAGAGGAGATGATTGGACGCCGACGAATATGATTCGGCGCTGTTTTGTCTGTGTAAGAACGAGTATCTTAAGCAGTTGTTTCTCGGTGGGACCTGCTTAAAAAGTCTGCTAGGTGGCAATGAAACACGTGGCAGAGGCGTGTGTGATTTGGCGGGAATTGGCTGTTGAGGCTTCGTACAATATATTAATCCAAAAGAAAATCTAAGATCTGGAGCAACACATTTTCTGGACCAAACGTAATTCACGGCTGATTATATGCGTTAGTTAATCGATAAAAACATCCACGTTGAATTTTTTTTTATACATTTAATTCAACTGTAAAGAATTCCTGGTTTTGAATTTATTCTTCAACGCCGCAAATTTCAATTTGTTACTATTACTTGGGTTTGGCAATAAGACTCCGCGCATTATTTACACATAATATTAATAACATGGTCACTGTGATTGCAGGCAGCCACCATCAAATCCAGCGGCAAATTCGGCATTGCCTTTCAATTTGATCTCAGCAAGTTGGCGTTCAGTTTCAGCAGTGAAATGGACAACCTCAAAAAGGTTTTAAATTTGTTATCCTAGTGATGACAAATAAAATATTTAATCAAGACTCAAAATCTCAATTGAGGGGAGCTAGCCATAGTCGACACAGATCCTTATTCCAAATTCAGACTGCATTTCAAGCAAAACTACCAATAGCCAAATCTATCGTCTCCAAGAAGTACTATGAATAAATGATTGAAAAAAAGGTATGATTTCATTGTAGGATAACAGTCCTGCAACTTAAGTTCAGAACACTGGGTTTTGGCCATTAACCCATTACTCAGAGTTGTCCACGAGCTTTGGAATGAGCATCAGAAAATAACCAATGCAGCGTGTGCATAATCATTACACTAGCAGAAAGTTTATCTATATACATATTCACAAACTCACTACATATTTGGTAGAATGGGGTAGAGACAAGACTGATTGCTGCTGTAAGTGGCCGACTTCATCAGCTTCCAACAATTTTTCTATTTACAACTTAAATTCACTAGAACCATCTGAAACAAAACGAAATAATTTGTTAGCCAAATTTTTGGTTGGGCTAAAAAAAAGAATAGAAAGAGAGAGATGTAGCTGAGCAATCATACTAAAGTTATTTTTAATCAAATGGGAGTAGTGATGAGCTTCATACCTGTCACGTAAATTTCCCCAAGTTCCTTTTAGCTCGGAGTTGACCAAGTTTGTCTTTCCATTGTGCTGTAGTAAGAGATGAAATTCAGAAGCTTTTTCAGTAATAAGGAAAATTCAATTATACTGAAAGAAGAATGAGCTACTATATGCATTTATTAACAGGGATAGTAGGGAAATTTATAAATAAGAAAGAAAGAAACCACCAAAAATGACAGCATTGCAGCTGTAGGCTTATTCTATAATGCAAAAGTAACATACAAAAATTTGACTTCTTTCAACGTGCCATGTACTCTTCCATAAGGATGGGTGTCTGCCTCAAAATGCCATGAGGAAACTAGTTGAATTAATTTTAGAGTGCTGACAACAGATGGACTGGCCAAATGATGTCAGAGGCTATGGTTCAAGCAGATTTGTAAGTGCATCTATAGAGCACCATCCACTTCTGCCTTTTTAATTAATTAACAAAAGCATAATAACATAAATTCCATTTTTGGGAAAACGGCCTTAACAAAAAAGAAAATGTGCCAAATAGATAGAAAAGAGATATACCTGCATCCCTATAGCGTTCCTCAACAGCAGCTATCAACATATTGCGCACAAGATTAAACTCCTTTGTATCAAGGCAAGGTAGACCACTTGGCCTGGAACAATATTATTTAAAATTACAATTTTTCTCTCTCACTGAAAGAAATGCAAAAATAAGAACGAGAGACAGTAATCTGTTTGCTCAAATTACTAATTCAGTCATCAGTTCCGAATGCATTAACATTGCATCCAAAAGTTCTTTATGTAAGCTGAAAAGCTTTCACTAATGAAGTATAAGGGCTGGAATAACCAAATCAAGCCACAATACATAAATTTGTGCACACATCCTAGACAAATTATTCTCCCTTCAAAAAGTGGAAGTTAAAAAAAATTCTGTAAAGTCCTCAAGACTAACCTATCAAGTTCAGTAAATAATAAACCATCTGAAGCAGGGGCTTGTGTTGACAGTTTGCCAGATTCAACGATCCTCATCCCGTCACTGTATGCCAAGTACTTGTTGACTTGTATTGGTACCTGCATAAAATATAAGGAGAATATAATCAGTGCATTGCCGAACTGCCCTGTGTCAAAAAAATGCCCAGATGGCAGCATGTTGAAGCAATTGGTACAAGTCCTACATTGTCCATGGTAAATCTCTTCAGAAGTTAAATATACAAATATGGTTTAGAAGTGACACTTGGTATGTTTCCCAATTCCTTTCGATATGATATTTCAAGAACAAGTTCATTTAATAGTAAATCTCTCTTGCAACTACAACTAATTACAGTAACAGCTCCAAGACTTTAAAATTTTAAATGCTAGTAACCATTTCCAATCAATGCGTAGATTACCTTGCATATCACTGCAATGTTGATGGCATCTGAAGGTCGAAGATCAAAGCTGACACACTCTGCCTCGTTACCCACCTGTGACCACATCCAACATATTCTTGGTAAACACTAAGATCATGAAGTAATCTAGCCAAACTGAAATACAAGGCTGCAGTAGCTATATGCCTTGGTGAGGTATAGCTGGGCAAAGTATGCCTCATGCACTCTCTTTGTAACTCTAACAAGTTTGACCTGCAGAAAACAAAGACAGCACGCCGTAATCAATATTATGAAGGAGTATGTCATGTGCTACAGATTGTAGTGAATGCAGCAATCTACAATGAGAATCCAAATGTAAAACATACTTCATAGCCCATCTTGTCTATCATCTCCTTGACAACTTGATACAGAGTGGGTCTAGCCTGAAAACAATAGACAACATATTTTTATATCAAGGTTTGCAGCAAACTAAATAGTCATGTCCAAACTTGAAAGCAAAACAAAAACCCCATCTCAAATTATAAAAAAGGAGGAAGAAAGAGGAGAGAAGGAAATTAAAACCTACAATTTGCACATTGCGCATTGCCGCCATGAGCAACACGCTTGGCATCTCTACTGCAATCAACGGCAAACAACAGCTTCAATTTGTTGGAAAATTGATCAAGGATACAAACTGTAGCAATAAAAATGAGGCTGCTCTGACACTAAAACCATATGAGTCAAAGATTACGTACAAACAATTATTGGAAGAAGAAGACCAGTCCCATCTTCCATCTTCAACACAATAGCAGGATGGGGAGCATAATCTGGCAAATGTCCACCCTGAGGATTGTTATGAACACATCTTAGATGTCTACCGTCCCTCATTTTGATCATGAAACCATCTGCTCCACTTTTCACCTCAACTACAAGGATCAACCAAGGAGTACAGGTCAATTAACACACACCAGAAAATACAGCGCAAAACAAATTTTGGTACTACAATAATTCGTTCACTGATGCCCAATTTCTATTTCTTCCTAATAATACAATTAATTTTAAGAACTCATAATGATAAGGGCATCAATATACAAATAAACTCATGGAAGATTAATTGAATTTAATGGCAAATTCACGGCTAAGCAACTATCATACCAGCTTCAACAACACTAGAGTTGACATAATCTTCATCATTTTCATTGAAGTTCTCAGCCATGCTTCCATTATCGTTCGAAGAAGAGCTGAAAGTACACTGAACCGGCTTGCACTTTCGTGCCTTTAGTTGACGACTAGAAAAACCCGCCTTTGTCTTGATACGACTCAATCCTTTGAATCCCCATAACTCGCTTCTAAAAACCCTAGCCTCCACCAAAGAGCCGTTGAACGGCAGAGTGAAAAGTCCTGCTCGTCTTGTACAAACAGCTGGGCAAATAACTGGTCCTTGTAGTGATCCCATATTCTTAAAACCTATCCAAAATGCATAAACAGATTCGTAAATTGATCGGGAATCGTTTGGATGCTGAGAAAACATAGTATAAGTAAAAGGAATTCAACCATAAAAGGCAGTGAAATAATTGCATAAAAATTGGAATATAAATCTGTATAATTCCTAATAATTTAGGATCCTGGAGAACATATAACTTCCAATTGACCATACCCGCTTTTTTATTTTTATTTTTTG
Source organism: Cedrela odorata (assembly GCA_035584115.1). NCBI lineage: Eukaryota > Viridiplantae > Streptophyta > Magnoliopsida > Sapindales > Meliaceae > Cedrela > Cedrela odorata. The sequence goes on along the minus strand of JAXCLQ010033235.1, from coordinate 1,344 downwards.
TAAAAGAATCTCCTCTCTTTTGAAAATTGAACAAACTAATTTCATAATATTGAAAATACTGTTCATTTTCGTCTTATCTTTCTCAGCAACCAAACAAGAGAAAGAGAGAGAGAGTCTATTATACAGTCATCAGAGTCAAATCATCAATCAATCAAAACTGACATTAACTGAAAATCAAAAACACTAATCAGACCTGAAAATTTCCAACAAAAGATCTCAACCTCTAAGCGGATCAACACTTGACGAGCCCTCTTCAATCACCGATCACAGCAATAAACATGAATCACTGTGTGTTTTTCTCAATCTTTTTTATCCACAGATATTTTCAGACCCAAAACAGAATCCTATCCTAGCCTTAACAGACCGCAATGAAATCCAGATTAAAGAATATAAATATCCAGGATCTGGGATGAACAAATGAAGCGATAGTGAAATCGGTTAATTATGAAGGTAGATAGAGATAGCGTGAGCTGTACGCTATTGCGCTATTTCAGGATTAGAGAGACTGACTGACGACAGGGCTCAGATAAAGTGAACGAGAGGAAGGTGAGAACTGAAGATAAGAGATTCTTTATTCTTCGTGCGCCTAGAAGAAGCAACGTTGAATCTTTACTCATAATCGATAAAGATTTATAAGATTAAATGACGTATATACCCCTGCTTGGATAATGCAATGGCATCGTATGTTTGTGTTATTTTTGACATTTTGAATTTCGAGTATTCTAAATAACAACTCAAATATACATATGCTTCGATGGGTCATAGCCAAAGCCAGCAGCTACAAAGCGACAGCCCATCTTAAGTTAGGGCATAATAAGTTGGATCAAATTTTTAAAAAATAAAATAAAGAATTAACTTTTTAGTAATATATTTATGGCTAGGAGGGTAAAAATGACATTAAAGGGAAATTGCATACGATGGACATACGTGGTGGGTGCCAAAAGTATGACATCTGACAGATGAGAGATACCGGCGGCCAAAAATAACCAAATGACCCAAGGTGGTGCCACGTGTATACGATTCTTATACGGTCTGGATAAGGCTCTTCGCTATAAATATCAAAATTTTTGTCAAATCTTTATACGGTCGTCGGCTTTCAAGTTTCATCGCAGCACGTAGGAAAATACATACACGTATGACGTACTGTAGTGCCAATGTTGTGCCCATTTTACTGCCTATATAAAATGGTAGGTGGGTAGATAGGTCGGTGGGTTGGTACAGATTAAAGAGTTGTAGCCCGGCCGGAATTGAATGTCGACTTAATTCAGGCGACTCTGGTTGGTGGTGAGAAGCTTATGGCCTCCATTTTATGCAACTTAATTCGCGATTTTATATAGATTATAC
>JAXCLQ010033224.1:0-25134 GCA_035584115.1 Cedrela odorata | reverse complement strand
CTGCATTTTATATATAATACTTATATATACACGCAACTGTATATGCAAAATGATATAGATGCCATTTTATTAATCATTAACTAATTTACAATCATTTACAAAATTATATATACATAAGGATGATATCCCTAAACCGTATGACACGATTGGTTCTAAGGCATATCTCTAACAATAATTACCCAAAATTCTTCTAACAAAGTTTCTTTCACATTTTTTGGTTCAATCAAAGAGGTATAAAAAATATATTTGGCCATATGAACGTACCTCTTTCTTATGATTAAGCTATCATTGAGTTTACCTATTATGAGATTATAGAGGTAATTTTTCTTTACTCTAAAAAATGGTTCTCTACTGATTTAGTCTAAGATATTAAGGTCTAATTTTTGATATCTTTCTTTTTAGAAAGAATTTGATCTTGATTCTTATTAGTGATACTTTTGACCTTTTCTTCTTGTGAATAATTTGAAAAATCATTAAAATCATCAATAACTAAATTAACATATTCCATAATAATTTGATATCTCAAGATATGACCGACTATTATTTGAATATCCAAGAAAGATACCTTCATCACTTTTAGAATTAAATTTGTTGTCTCAGTTGGCAATACCCAAGAGGAGGGGTGAATTGGTTTCTTAAAAATTTTAATGCTTAATAAAATGCAAATATGAATGCATTGCAATAAATAAATAGAGAAGAGAGAGAGATTGCAAATAAAGATTTTATAGTAGTTTGGCAAGTATAGCCTACGTCTACTCTCTTGGTTTTGGATCTGCACCGACGCTTGACTATCTCCTTGTTTATATGGGTAAGTGAAATCCAATACAACTTCTTCTTGTATGGTGAAGGGCAACTTTATATTTCTTTTTAATGGGTAAAGAGAAACCCAACACAATCTTTTTTTTTACCGAGTGAAGATAAACCCAATAAGAATTTGAAATGAATTTTTCTACTTCAAACTCTCTCACATGATCAGATAATACAATGAGCTCACACAATTGATTTTCTCTCAAAAAGTAGTTACAAAGTAAATGCAGTACAGAGAAAAAATTATTTTTGACGTTGAAGATAAATAATATTCACTTGATGATTTGCAAATGTTCACTTGTTATTCTTCTTGTCTTGAAGTCTTCTATTTAAACTGAATTAAATGTGAAGACACTTGTGTCTAACAACTTTCTTTGATGCAACTATTGTTTGCAATAAATGTGGTAGAAGTTATCGTTGCACTTGAATTCTTCGACATGTATCGATCTCTTTAGACTTGGTATCGATCCGTTCATGTAAATTTTAAATCTAGGTTTTTCTTCAACATTGAGTATCGATCCCTTTGCCTTCTTGTATCAATCTGGTCAAGTTCATAAAAAATTTTAAAGTCTCTAATTTGCAACGTATCGATCTCTTCTATGAAGGTATCAATTTGCTTTAGCTTGTAAATATTTTCGAACTTTCTAACTTGTAAGGTATCGATCTCTTCTATGAAAGTATTGATTTGGTTTAGCTTGTAAATATTTTCAAACTCTCTAACTTTGAGAGTATCAATCTGCTCTTCATGTATATCGATTTGGGCAACTTCGTAATTTCTTCCGAAGTCTCAAACTTGATAAGTGTCGATCCTGTAAACTTTGAATATTAATCTGCATCCTTAGGATATTAATTAGATTTGTGAATATGTCGATCCTGTAACTCTATGTATCGATCTTGTTAAACTTAAACACACAGTTCTCATAGAAAATTATTTAGTTTGTTCATAGACTCATTCACATACAATTTTATTGACACTTAACACATCTAAGCATATATTCATATTATTCACAAGTTAAATTAACATTACAACAAGTTCGTTCATCATCAAAAACACAAAATCGTACAACATAATATTATCAATTTCAAATCAAAACTTTTATTATGCAATATGATATCATTAAAATTTACCACGGTACTCTCTATCATTCAGGATGTAGCAAATGCTTCCAACGATATAAAAATAATTCAAGTTAGATTTCTTACCTTTCCAAATTTCATAGGAAGTCTTATTTGTACTCGGTTGTAAATATACATAACTAATTGTGTAACGTGTCGTGTTTATTGCCTCAGTTCAGAACATCTTTGATAATTTCTTCAAGTTCAATATAACTCAAGCCATATCCTACAAGGTTTTATTTTTCTTTTTCATAACATTATTCTGTTCTGATGTCTTAGAAGTATATAATTTATATGCATTGTCATATTTTAAAATGATATAGGGTCATTCCATAAATTCTTAAAAAACAATTCTATAAGTACCCCAAATATTTTCAAATTTCTAAAAAAAATACTCCTCACTTTCTATTACCAATTTTTCGGCCACATTTTGGGCAAACTTCGAAGAGGAACTTCCTAGAATCTCTGGAATGTGACCGGCAGAACACAAGACTAACTTGTCTCCCTTAGCCTCATATCACACAACCTAAGAACATAAACTTTATAACCTGTTATATATAGATTAAACAAATATACATGAAACTTTACCCTAATCAACGCATGATTATAACGTACAAAATGGTTTCAATTCATCAAAAACTAAAAAAAAGCTCTATGCCCGAGACATACATATATAACAACCACCCTCAAATACATATACACAATCCAATTAGAATGAACACATTTACATAACCACTGAATCATAAAACACAAAATAGTGTTGCAGTGCTCAAACCAAACACAACTATGCATATGTGGACCCCAAAACCCCTAATGATTGCATGTCAATATTTCGGTCCATTGGGTTGCCTTCAAGAAAAACTATTATACATCTAGATCATACAAAAAAACCTATAAAACTGAAGTGAAGAGAGGGGTAAGTCTTAGGGAGACTTAGTGAGTGGAAAGAAAAATATCAATAAAATCATCATATAAATATACCTCAAGGAAGTAAGAAGTAAACATAGTCATTTATCTATTCATTACTCATACATATTATAGGTACCATTGTATACAAATATATATAAGTAAATATCATATGCATAACATCATTGGCTGGTCTATGTCTAAGGCTATGCACTTGACCAAACAGATGAACTGTCTATACCTAGAGCTACGCACTTTATTGTGCATAAGAACGATCATAACTGGATCTATGGATCAATACTGTAACACATGCATGTAATCAAATACATACATACATATATACATATATATATATATATCGTAAATCTAGAATTTATATCAAAATCATATTCGGCTTTCTCCTGACTTTAACCTTATATAGCTTATCAACACTTCCAAAAGTAATTTATAACTCAACACATCATTTTCGTATACATAATTATAAATATCATATAAAGAAAAATAAAGAAAATATAAATATTCCACTCACAAGCTTACTGTCACTAATTGAACGAAGTTTGGATCAATGGAGGTTAGACTGCGTCTCTATCAGAGTATTTATAGTAATAATATTTACGAACTAATGCATACAAATACTAAACGTGCTCGAATATATCTCAAATTTAGGCCTATACAACTTACATTACTCAAGATTTGACGAAACTTAATTCAAATTAAGTGAATATGGCTACAATACAGAAGACCTAGCTTAATGTTGATAATAGGGCTACACAGAATAGCCACATTGCCAACTTTGCTGTGAACTCATCCAAAAAGTTATGAAGATGAATTTTGAATATGTCATACCTCTATGTGTCTAGTTTCTATAATCTCTCATGTACCTCATTCGGAGTTCTCTAACTTAACTTATATCCACATGAATGGACATTGCTCCAGTGAAACTCAATTTTGGGTATAAAACAATTCAAGACAAAAATGGTTTATAAATCACAATGGAACCATCCAAAGAGTTTTGAAGTCATCAAGAAACACCCATAAGGATTTAATCATCATTAATAAGTACTAAGAAAGTAATTAAATACACAATTAATCCCATTGTACTAAAATCCCCAATTTAAACTTCATCATCATCATTTTCAATTTCACATTTCATAAACTATCACCAATACACCCATCATCTTTAATATACATAATATTAACACATAGACCAATTTCCTAATTAAACCCTAACATAAAAATTTAAGTTCATAATATAATAAACAAATCAACACCAAAATTTTACAAAAATAAAACCATTTTAAGTGAACATTATGTTTTATTATAAAAATTCTTGGGTGTCACATTTAAAAGCTATGTTGTACTTAACAATTGTTTGCATTAAATGGATTAAATGTTTTGTTTTAATGAATAGTCTGCATGGTATTTTATCAAGAAATGCCATTATGCTACCCCAATTTTAATTGATAAGGATATGAATATGAGAATGAATATGGAAACATTGCTTGATATTCATGATTGACTAGAGGGGATGGCGTTGACATGTCCTAGAGAGCAAGTCCCTAAACCTGTGCATGGTATGTTATTTGTGTTGAGCCATTGTGGCAATTTATTTTACTGTGATTATTACACAGCCTCATTGTGGCTATCATTGTTGTGTGACCACATAATCAATTCATATTATTTTTTTTAATTGATGATACTTATTCTAATACAATATTATATATTATTTTATAAATTGTGAATTTTCTAAAACTTAGCATTATTGACCATTTTAATAAATATGAGCATGAATTACTTTATACTAACCATGCAGGGTTTTTATAAAACTAACTTAGGTAAGTAATCTTTTATCCCTACTAAACACCTTGGTTTTGCTCACTCTTTCCTTTTCTTCTCTAGAGAGACTTCAGGGTGACATAAATAGTGAAAAGTAACATAGACGCTTGAAGAGTTAGGGATATAACAAGTGGGCTTTCCAGCTACTCGATGTTAAGTAAGTTCTTGTTGACTTGTATTTTATTCATCAGACTCTCAACTATGACATAATGCATGATTCATTTGGATCACTTAGATTTCTATTTATTTGTTTTAAAACATAGTAGGTGTTTATATTTTTCTATGTTGTTTTTAATGGATTTTGCATTATCACATGTTTTGAATGACCCCAAGGCACTTTTCATTAAATTTAACACCATTAGAACATATTTCATTTAAAAATTTGACTTTTCAATTTAAAAGTCACTAACCCTTATTTTGGGGCGTGACAGAAAATCATAACAACAATAATTTCTTTTTAGTAAAATTTTTCTTTTATAATTACGTTTCTTTTCCACTCATATTTTCGTTTATTAGTTATTGGATATTTTTACTTTGCAAAAATTTAAGTATGATAAAAAAAAAATTCTAATAAATCTTAACTTACATATTGCATATTCGAATTTTCAAAAAAGAAAGAATATTATATGGTTTGAAGAGATTTATATTCTATTGTTAATTGACCAATGATTTTTCGAAAGTAATAATATTATACTTATAATTGATGTAGTACTCATAATTATTTCAATATTAATTTATAATTAAACATTGAATTTGAACTAATTAATAAAGATAACCTACCAATAAGTTCAAATAATATTAACTATGTCAATTAGAGTAGTCTCGATTGATAATGACAATTTGGATTCTTGTGTCGTATTGTATTCGTATCGTGTTAGTAGAGGTCAACCAAAATCCAACCAGTTTTGTATATTGTAACTTAATATACGATTATTAAAAATTATTAAACGGGATTACTTGTCACCCTTTAACATATTTTTTGTATATTGTAATATATTTATATACTATTTATGATACTAAGTACTCAAATGCTAATCAATTTTATTTTAAATATAATTAAAGTAAGAGAACTCTATAGTGATATTCTATATAAGAATAACCTTCATGTAATCATAAAAAAATTATGGTCTCAATTTAGGCCAGTTATAAATAAAAATAAACTCTACATTATAATAAGTTATAATTTTTTAGATCCTGTATAAAGGAACTTGCCTCCGTATAGTAATAATTATCTGTATATTGCAAAACATATATATTATGTTACATGAGTATCTTCTAACCACTTCACAAGATCTTTTTGCTTCTAGTTAAGGTTCAATTCTTTCATTTTGGACAACTCAACATGAATATTTTTTGTCAATTGAATTCTTGTATTAAATTTGGGTAGCATGGTTAATTCACTGAGGAATAAGGAAAGGTTTCACTTGAATTGGTTAAAGATTGCATGGGTTGTGTTATATAATATACAATGTTTATAAAATTTACCCCGAGAGAAAAACAATAAAGAGAATGCAAACATTTAGACTTTTAAGAAGACTTTACATATTCTCAACACTACATAGATACGTATACTAGTCTTTTGAAACTATGTCTATCTTTTTGTCAATGTCTATACATTAGATTTGACATACTCCATTAATTAATTATTAACGTTGTGCATATTTACCTCTATATCACTTGAACTAAAGATAATTAAGTCAAAAAAAAAATTTGTAACTACACTTCTACTATATTATAAACCTCCTCATAGTAATAAAATTTATTTTGTCCCAACATTATGACAGTAGATATATTATAAAATATCATAAATATAACTATTTTTTAAAAAATGAAAATATAAAATAAATTTATTAAATCATAAATTAGTTAATATAATATAATTACTCAAATAGTTAAACGTGTCGTAAATGAGTTCATATGTCAAAAATTTAAAATACAAACTCGACACAATTATTAATCGTATGATATACTATTACTATTTAATAACTAAGTCATTTTATGTAAATGTAAATCCCTAAATTTTGTGCTGGATTCATATCGATTTGAAAAATTGTGCTAAAAATTGTCGCCCTTAATCTTGCCGATGCACTTTCATCATATAGCCATATGTTATTTTATCAAAACAAAATCAAATAAATTCCCTTTTCTTTTAAATGTTACTTTAATCTAAATGATTCTTACTATCTTCAATTCCATTAATTTATTAATTTTTATTAATATTTGCATTTATTAACCATTGTAATATGACTACTCAAAATTAATTTTCTAATAATGACTAATCTTATTTTCATCGACTTTTTTATTTTGTCATCTTATAATGAATATTTTTTTTTAAGTATACAATAGAAAATTACTTTAACACGCATGAAGAAAGTTAACAAATTTTTAGTAAAATGACCTTTTTGATATGAACTGAAACAATAGTTGAGTAGAGTGATGTTTTGCCAAAAAGTAAGGACTTATCATATTTATTTTTTATTTAATCAGGCATTACTCTATCAGGCCAGTTATTTGAGACCTTTTATATTTGTTACATGGTCAAGCGAGAATCAAGAAAAATATATGTGTATATTCAAGCATGATATGATTCATTAATTCAAGATTCATATTAATTATTTTATATGTTTCTTAAAAGATAAAAATTAAAAATTAACTTTGAAGAACGACTATTAAGTATTTGAAGTATATTTCTTTAAAGAGTAACTCTAGATAACTTAACATTTACCGCAGAGAGTGCTTTCTAAATGAAATGACAAATGAGATGATATATAATAATTTTTTTTATAATTTTTAAGATTATTTATTACATATCTCAACTATCCTATAAATTAATGTCACATTATTTTGGAAATAATTATGGAATAAATTTAAAGATGTTAAGAATTATTCTTCTTTAAAATTTTGAAATTCATGTCCACCCATATATATTTATTTTAAGATTCATGTTACTTGAGAGTGAATGAATATATATATATATATATATATCAATTTGTAAGGTTTCGGACACTTCAAAATTCATCCTACTCTTGCACGGTATAAATTTTTAAAAAAATTATCATTTCCTCTTTCAAGATTGATGTAGAGAGGAATCTCTCTTAACTTTTTGTTGTCATAATAAGAGAACAAAATAACTAGGTCCTCCCTTAATAAATAGGTGAGGACGAAAGTTAATTTGTCACATTGAAAAAAATAATTGTGGCCCTGCATGATGGAAATAGTATTGAAAAAACTAACCAGTAAAATTTATTTTTACTTTTGTTTAATGTAAAATCTCAAATCCGTAGATGATACCGGTAGGTGATGGAATCCACCATCACCCTAAGCTTCTATCTGTCTATCTAAGCACACACCATTCTTCTATACAGATAATAACAACCTCAGTCTCATGTATGTAATGAAAAAGGGAAAAATTCCCATGAAATTTATATAATTCATAAACAGTCTACAACATTCATTATAATACAATACAAACTGAAATCTATGCATGACTCTAAAATATGTTTATGTCTGTAACCTACATGACCCTCTATGTATAATGGACCCAAATGCTTTAATGACTACAATGTATATCGTCTCATCTGCTTATGTCTCTAATTTATTGAAACGGCTCACGAGTAGGGTTGCACATTTTACCCTATGGCCCTATTCCCCCAAGACCCCAAACCTATTTGAGGAAAATATTTTGGAGGAAAATGGGGATGATTTTCATCCCCAAATTGAAATGGGGATAGGGATGGGGGAACCTCCCCCTCCCCCCATCCCCATTTCCCCATTTCTCAAAAAATATATATATATGTTTTTTTAATTTTTTTATTATTTGAAAATCTAACTATATAAATCTTATTTTCTTTTTGAAAACACTATATCTAAAATATAAAATCATCCAACAACAGTCTCTTGTTCTTCTTTTTCTTCTGTTCTGACGACAACGGTTCTTCTTCTTCTGTCAGTTTCAACGACGACGACCAGCTCTGGTGACGACCAACTCCGACGAGGCAACAACATCGGTTTTTCTTCTTTTGTCAGCTCTAACAAGATCAGCTCCTACGCGACCAGCCCTGACTACGTCAATTCTTCTTCTTCAGTCAACTCCAAAGATCCAACGAGACCAATTACTTTTCCATCCGACAATTGTAGTTTTTCTCACCAATTAAGTTTCAGTTTCATTTCTTAATCTGATCATGTCTCACACCAAACAAAAATAAAAGTAAGGTATACATTAGAGAACTGTGATTATTTTTTTTATTTAATTAATGAGTTTCTTTTTGTTTAATTGAACTGTCATTTGAGTATTTGACTTGTGTGTTATGATATTAACTTGTTACATTCTCCACTTGTAGGTGACATTTCTTGTTAGCCCGAAGTTAATTCAAATACTGGGGAGCAAGTGGTTAATGTTAAAGAAAACAATAGTCAAATTTAACTTGAAGATTAGGTACCTGATCAAAAACAAAGTTTAGGTCTTACATTTAGGAACATTATAAATTTGCTAATGTAAATGGTAAGGAAATGATTGTTTGCAACTATTGCAAACATGCATATGTTTTTGGCTCGGGTACAAAGGGTTTAATTAACCATCAAAAAGTATGTAAGATAAGGTCTAGGCAAAAATCAATAGACCTATATAAAAAAACAAAGTCTTTTGTTAGGAAAAATGGTAACTGAGAGTAGTGGAAGTTCTTGTCTAACCTTAACAGCTCAACATTTTGATTATGAAGTATCTAAGATTAAGCTTTCTAACATGATCTTAATACATAACTATCCTATTAATATGGTTGAGCATGAGGGATTTAGAAATTTTATTAGATCATTGCAGCCATTATTTAAGTCTATAATTAGGACTACTTGTAAAAGGGATATTATGAGTATGTATGAGATAGAAAGAGTAAGTTTATTGACTATGTTGGGGAAGATTCCGGGTAGGATTGCCATTACTTCAGATATGTAGACTACTAGCAATCAAAAGTGGGGTTACATGACTGTCACATCACACTTCATTGATGATTCATGGCACCTACATAGTCAACTTTTGAGGTAATAAAATATGTAGTTATTTTATATTTTATACTTTAGTACTATTTGTTTGATGTGTTTGTTTTGTAGTTTTAATTTATTTAAAATCTAATTTATTAGCTTTATGTATGTGTCATGCCCTCACAATGCTAAAAACCTATCAATAGCATTATGAACAGTTTGTTGAATTGGAATATTGATAAGAAGGTATCTACACTGACCCTAGACAATTATTCTACAAATAATAACATGATTAATAATTTGTTAGGTAGATTGTCTCCTAGTTCATTGATCATACATTGATGTTTGTTTCACATATGATGTGTTACACATATTTTAAATTTGATTGTGAAAAATGGGTTGGATGTTATTGATATCGCAATTGAAAGAATTTGTGATAGTGTTGCTTTTTAGACGGCAACCCTAAAATAGTTAGAGAAATTTGAGGAAGCTGTAAATTTTTTTAATATTGTTTATGAGAAGAGGTTAGTGCTTGATTGCAAAACCCGTTGGAACTCAACTTATTTCATGCTTAGTTTTGCTTTGAATTATAAAAAAGTGTTTTATCGTTCAAACCAACGTGAGTAGTCTCAATATGAAACTTTGATTAAAGAGAGTGATTTGGAGTTGGCAAAAGAAATGTATGATAAATTGAAAATCTTTTATAGTGTAACGAAAATGTTTTCCAGAACAAATATCCCACAAGCAATCTCTTCTTTCCTAAAATTTGTAAAATTAAATTATCATAAAGAAAGTAGTTTACTTCTAGTTGTGTTGAGATAAGTAGCATGCCATCAAATGTGATCGTAAATTTGATAGATATTGAAATGATGTACATGGGGTGCTAGCTATGGCAAGCCTTTTAGATCCAAGATTTAAATTAAAACTTCCTCAATATTTCTTTCCTAAAATCTATGGAGAAGATGTTGGTTTAGAAGAGGTTAAAAAAGTGCACAAACTTTGTGAAGATATATTTCTAGAGTATCAAGTAAAGGCCAATGAAAAAAGTTCTAAAGAAATTAAGGCTATTTGTAATTCAAAACTTACTGATGATAGTGAGACAAAGCCGTTGGATGGTTTCTTTTCTTGGAACACTAAAAGTAGTGATGGTAATGAAAAATCTGAACTTGATTGTTACTTAGAAGAAAAAACTTTATATGATGGTCATAAATTTGATGTTTTGAGTTAGTGGAAGCTTAATGGAATTAAATATTCTATAATGTCTGAGATTGCTAGAGAGATATTAGCTATTCCAATTTTGACTGTTGTTTCGGAGTCTTTATTTAGTACCGATGGTAGAATTGTAAGTACATCATAATAGACTTCTATCATCAAATTTGGAGGCAATAATGTGTACTTAAAATTGGCTATGGGCTAGAATAAAAGGTATGCTAAATACAAATATGTCATTTTATTTAATTTTGTAGTTGTATAACATTATTACTTATGATTGTTTCATCTTTTATTTTATTATTTAAGTATTACTGTTGATGATTTTGGTGACATTGAAGTTGATGATGACAATGATAATGAAGTGAATGAGGTAATTAAATATATATATATATTATATATAATTAATAGATTCTTGTTTAGAAATTGAAGTTCATGTCATTGAAGTTCATGCCTTGGTGACATTGAAGTTCATGTAATAACTTATAATGTGTTATGTGTTTGCTTCATTTATAAGCTGCCTGTTGTAGTGGAGTAAAAGATATTTCAAAGTGAAATGAGTAGAGATTTTTCAAAGTTGCTGAGCATGAATTGACATTTGGCTGTTATGAAATTTTTATTTTAAAAAAAAGTTTGTGTTAATTCATATATGGCATTTAACTGTTATAAAATTTTTTCTTTATTTTATAATGAATTTTTTTTAATATTTGTAATGCACTAATAGATTTTATCTTGTATTTATGATGGAATGTTTATTTTTAATTTGTAATTTTTAGTAAAATGGGGAAATAGAGAAACAAGAAAACGAGGAAAAATAGGAAAAAAAATATAGGAAATTGGGAATTTGGGTTGGGGATGAAGGTGCTTCCATCAAAATCTCTCATCCCCATTTTCCCCTAAATGGGGAAATGGGTAGAGATGGGAAAAGGTATGGGAAGTGGGGATAGAGGGGCCTATATCCACCCCCATTTCCTCAATATGCAACCCTAGTCACGAAGGATCAAATCTACAAAAGAAAAACAAGAGAGTGGGGGGGAGTAAGTATTGGAAGATCTAATGAGTGGAAAGAAAATTTTCAATAAAATCATTATATACATATACTTTAAAAAATTAAGAACTGAGCATAATCATTTATCTATTCATTTCTCACGCATATTATAGTACCATCGTATACAAATATATATAAATATCATACATATACATCTTTGTCTTGTCCATGTTTAAGGCTACACACTGGACTGAACAGAGAGACATTCCATGCCCAGGGCTACGTACTTAACCAGGCAAAGATATCATATCTGGATCAATGGATCAATTTTGTGGCACACACATGCACGTGCAATCATATAATACATACATACATACATATATATATATATTATAAGCATATATATCATAAATATATATATATATTATAAATTGAGAATTTATATCATTTCCGTACACATAATTATAATCATGATAATAATTATAAACAGCATATAAAAAAAATACAGAAGTATAAGTATTCCACTTACAAGTTAAAGCTCAATCGATCCAAGTCACGGTATCGTCGGTGGTTAATCTGGTCGACAATCTACAAATAAATATCTTTTTGTTAAAACTCGTAATGTTGTATCCTTATCTTATGAACGAATAAATATATTATGCATGAATGATGAACCGAGTAGAAAATTAGAATATTTAGGATTTCTACGGATTTTACGGAGTTCGAATTGAAGTTACCTAAATCGGAGAATTGTAAATTAACTTTCGATTATTCTAGGTAATACTTCACTGAATAGCGAATGCTTTGAAACTATGCTGTAATTAATTGAGAACAGATATTGACCTGAAATTTTTTATAAGATTATCTCTTATAAGTCTAGTTTCTGTGACTTTTTATGAATCCTGATTTCGAGTCTTAAAACTCGAGTTATAAACAAATCATTACACCTTACATAGGAAGGAGACAGTTTCAGTTTCACTACAAGGCGGCCAAATTACAAATTTTTTGGGGAATTCATCTCTAGATGAAATTATTTAATTTTTTATTTTATTATTCCTTTATATGTCTAGTGTTCACAAACTTTTACGGCTCAATCATAGAAGGTCTAGAACTCATTCTGTTTTCAAATTATTTAACTCTATCCAAGAATTTTCGCCTAATGAAATACACATACTTTGCATCCAAATTTTGCTACCCTACATTTTATTATAATTTAGTTTCCTTATCCATGCATGATTACATCTCAATTTCATAATGTATATGCACTAAACACTGCCATATGCAAACACAATCACTGCCAACAATTCATTATCATCCACTAACCACATAATTCACAAATTCACTATATAACCATCACAAAACCAAAATTGACAATTTTTCAAAAAATTAAAAACAAATACAGAGTTTCTTTACCACTTTTTGGTAGCTAATTTCCTCTCCTCTTTCTTCCTTTCTTCTCTTCTTTTCACCTATTCTCTTCTCTTTTTTTCTTCTTTCTCTTTTTCTTTCTTTTCTTTCTTTTCTTCTCAGTTTCTTCTCCTTTCTCTTCTCTCCTCTTCTCTTGTTCCCTTTTCTTCTTTCTTTCTTTCTTCCTTCCTTCTCGGTGTCTATTTCTTTCCCTTCTCTTTTCATTTCTCTTCTTTCTTTTTCTCTTCCTTCCCTCTCGGCCTTTCTTCTTGCCTTTCTCTCTTCTCCTCTTTTCCTTTCTCTTCTTTCTTTCTCTCTTCTTCACATTTTCTTTCCTCCCTTTCTTTTCCTTTTTTTTCTTTTTATTTCTTTTTATTTCTAGATTTAGCTAAACATAAGTGGAAGTTTCTAGAATTTAGGGCCCCAAATTTTAGCAATATTGAGCTTGGATTTAGGCTTGGTAATAGTTGTGGGCCATAAAGTTTAATTTTTTTTATTGCCCCACATTTATAACAATTTACATTTTTTCTCCCACTTATCATGAATTAACATATTTGTAAGCCTTGTTCTTTGAACATAAGGGTAAAGTAGTCATTTGTATGACTTCATTTTACACATGCATGGTAATGGTTAATTGACACAGTATCGAGGCTTAGGTGAATTAAAATTAAGTTTAATGATATGAATAAAATGAATTTGATAATATGATTTAGAATTTTTCATAAGTTGGATTTCAGTATATTGCCCAACACTAATGTACTTGGCGATTTTGCTAACCGGTTAGTGAGCAGGGTCAAGTACATGGCCAAACAGAGAGTTCGAAAGTAATTATATGTTAAACCAGATGGATACCTTCAATAAAAGTATCAATATATTTATAAAAAAAAAAAAAGGATTAATACATGAAGGATAATGTAATGATATTCGGAATTGAAAGAAATTCCAAAATCAAATTTTAAAGAATGGATTGATAACTAGATCAAAGGTATCGATACCCAGCTCAAAAGTATCGATACTCAATCCAAACGTATCAATATATGACGCTAATTTGGGTAAAATTCAATGGGTAATTTAGTTTTTTCACCTACTATTATAAATATCTACAAGAGGGAATAACTCCCCAGTGTCTTCTTCAATTGTCCATTTTTCTCTCTCTCTAAAAATATATTTATCTCTCTAACTCTCTTTAGTTTTCAGAACCTCTTCAAATCCCTAGCAGTTTTCTCCTAGATTTCGTGGCCAAGTGATTTCCCCTCTTTCCTATATCAATTTGGTACCTTTTTTGGCCAAGAAACAGTAAGGAGAAGGAAGAAAGGAACTAGGGTTTCGAAGAAAATTTGGATTTTACGTTCAAATAATAATGTGCGATTTCTAAGGATTCTACAGGCTAAAGGTAGGCCTATTAACCCATTAGAAGTTACATTTTTTTAGAAATTAAGCATATTGAAAACCTAAGGTTTACTGTTCATCCTAGACTTATTTCGATTTTGCATAAAAAAAAATGTAGAATTATGTTGATTTATAATAAGTAGAAGTATATGATAATTACATACATGCTGGACATTATTTTGGAATAAGTAAATTTGTTTTAGACAAAAATGTGGAATATAAATAGTTACTGCCATGGGATTTCATTGTTGAAAATTGGATAAATGGCCTCGTTAGTTAAAACCTCGTGATGTAATACGTGTCAATTAAGTGAATTAAGTCATGTTTTTCACAAAAATTGCATTTAATGCATATACATTAAGTTAATTGGAATCGTGGAATTCATTATATATGCATGTATGGTATCAGGCACTAAGAACCTAGGAGAAGAACTGAGTGGGTGCAAAGATAATTAATGGGAGTGGTTACCCTCCCCTTATTATAAGTAAATTTATACACACATGGCTATGTAAATATATATGTGTGTTGTATATATTTATGTATGCTTGTGTGTTAAACAAGTCGTTTTAAAATTGAAATGAAATTGCTTAATGAGTTTTACATGATATTGTGATGTTTTGTTTATTTGTTATGATGATTGAAAATGCTTTGATATACATACTGAAATGGCTGGAGAGGCCTGATTTATTTAAATGATTTGTAATCATTGTTAAAAATGATTTGATTTGAAATGTGCATATATATTGGTGATGTGGCCAATGGGTCAAATTATTGTTATATGGCCAGTTAGCCTGTTTATTTGACTGTATATATATGGAAATAGCCTATGGACGGACCTATAAGAGGCCGCATAGGTAAGTGGAGTCTCAGTGGGGCTGGCATAAGGGGAAAGGTCATGACAATCCCACTGTATGCCAAATGCATGTGTGCGATTATAGATACCCTATGGAAAGTCTTGGCTGCTTAATAAGGTTATCTGTGATTTGATTGATTACGAGGACAGTCACTCGTGTCACTAAGTGACTATTCGAGGCCAACATCAATGAGGCAAGCTTTTTTTTTTATAAATACATATTTTACAATAAATGAATAATTTTACAAAGCATGAGAAATGGTTTTCTATTTGATAAAATTTATTATATATAGTTTTATGTATAAAACTACTCACTGATGGTTACGTTTTTATTCTCGACTAAGTTAGCGTGTCGAGAAAGAATGGCCAACCCGATTAATTATTTTAAAACTGTTTGTAGACTAATGAAATATATTGTGATTATTGATTTACATGAACATATATATATACTTTAAAGTACAAATGTGAAATGAATCTCAATATCTGTATTTGTAAATACGTGTGCATATATATATATATATATATAAATGTATGCACTTTATTTACTCATTGAGTATAGTTGATTACTCACCCCTTACCATTCTACATTTAAGTTAGGTGTTTTAGTACTTGCAGGGTTAGTAGTAGTAGCAGAAGACCTTTGGCACTCTAGGTAGGTCATCTTCTTGACTCACATGTGTAATAAGTCCAACTGGATAGGATAAATGTTTTTTTTTTTTTTTTTTTGTAACTTATTTGTAAACCAAAGGGTTATATAAATTATTATGTTTGTTCAACCCAAATGAAAATTATATTTTATTTATTTGATATTCATTGTAGATGAATTGATTATGGAGATGAATTCTTTAATGATGCTCTCATGGATGAGAGATTGGTTTATAAACTGTTTTCAAAATTTGAAAATTGATAGGAAAACCTTACAGGTTTTTATTGATATATTCTGAGTGTATAAGCTGTATCATGAGGGTCAGCGACGATTATCATGGGTGGATCCCAGGTTCAAGGCATAACAATATTAGCCTCTCAAGTTTTGAAATTTTTTCATTTTAGTCCCTAATATTCTAATGTAGTTGTTATAAAAAAAAATGCATGCTGTTACATTTAAGATAACAAATTTTAAACTTTTCTAAATTATGTTAAATAGGTAGGGTAATAAAAATCACTCAAATCCTTTGTTTGAGGAGTTTGGATGCAATCTTTTTTATTATCCTCAAACATCACATCAACTCATGTGTGCAAGTAGGGGTGTGCAACAGTTCCAATTTGACCCGGAATTGCAAAAAATAGAACCGAAAAAATAGGTTTCAAATTAGAACTGATTTTTTTTATGGTAGGTTCTAGTTCAAAAAAATCAAGAATCGATTTTTTTTAGAATAGGTTCCGATTCTAAAGATTGTGAAACCAAAACCAAACGAAAGAACTAATTTGATTTAAAATTAAAAAATTATTTTTAAGCCAAATGAATTAAACCTCACCTCATATAGAAATACAAACTCTTAATTGTTAAACTACATATATAAAGTTATACAACTTATTAAGGAGAATACGTTGAGTTACATATAAAAAAATTAATCAATGTATTTATAATGTTTTATTTAACTTAATTTATCATATTATTTGTATAATAATTTAATAAAATCGTGATGTATATATATTTATTTTAAAATTATCAAAAGAGTTAATATTTAATAAATAAATATATACAAGTATAATATTATTCGATATATAATTGTACCATCATAAAAAAAAATTAAATTTATCTTTTTAATAATGTGTAATATTAACTCGAGTAATAATACAATATTTTTTCAATAATTTGTTATATATCAATTCTCTTTAATAACTTATTTCTGTTTTCTTTCGTTCACTTAAATTTTCGTCATGTATACAATAATTTATAATTTAATTTCATTAATTTTATTTTTTAAGAATTTTTTATGGAATTAAAAATTAGAAAAATTAAGATAATTAATAAAAAAGGTACCCTGTTTTCTAACTGGAACCGAAAAAAATAGTACCATGTTAAATATCGTAGATTCCAGTTCTAAAATTTAGGAACCGAATTATTTAGGATATTTTTCGATTCTAATTTTAAAATCAAAATCGGTTTTGCATATTCCTACGTGCAAGTATGTATCCTAATTTGTGCGAAATTTTTTTAAAAAAAAATTCTTTGCTTGAAAGAACTTATATCACTTATTGTTCACCAACTTTAAATAGGCACCAGATACAAAGATTTAAGTTAAATATTAATTGAGATAGTAGTGAGAGATTGTTGGACTCTCAGTTCTTTTTAGTTTCAACTTAAAAGTTTACACCCTCTATCTTCTAATTATTTTGAACTCTTAAATTAATCCTAAGCTATAACGCTAGAAACTCAAAATTACATGCTTATAATGTATATTTATTTAATTGAATACATTTAATTAAAATTCTTTTAAATTAAGTTTAAAATTTGGTCTCATTCTCACAATATCTACTTAATTAATTTTTATTTTATGCTGATAATTAGAATTGATTTAAAGCAAATGTCAAGTCTTTTAACATATTTTGACATTTGTGGTCGTGGAGCCAACGAGCCCATGTGAAAGAGTTATGAACGAAGGGGAAAATTATTAAAGGCGACTACATTTATATTAATAAAATCGTAACACACAGGATATAAGAATGAAATAATACATTGGTTCACATACAATCTTATAGAAGAATTCATGAGTGTATGGAGCCTAAATATTGAGGAAAGTATAAATGCACACTAAAGAGTATTTTAATAAAATTTTATATTATAAAATTATTGATGATATAATTTATTATTGAGAAAAAATAAAAATAACTAAATACAATATTGCTTCCCAAATACCATGCTTTTATTTTTAAAATAATAACTATTTTTTATCTCATAATAAGTCTAAGCGAGATATTTGCAGCCAAGGACGCATCTAGAAATTTATTTTCGATTGGGCTAATTGTTTTTAATATCATTTTATAAGTTTCAATGATTAAAAAAAAGTTATTTATAAAAAAAATAAAATAAAAAGTACACTGATCTATTAAAAAGATGAGCATTTGTTATTAAATATATATATATATATACACACTCTCCTTAGATATAAAAGAGCAACAAATGAAATAAATATAAATAAGATAATCCCACTGAACAAAATAATTTTTTAGATAAATAATTTAAAATAATTTAAAAGTATAAAAAAATTCAATATGAGCATGAAATTGTCACGCCCCGAACTTAGGGACTACCCGTGATAATTGTTACAAACCCTCGTGATACACCATTTATATCTAGAATGCATTAAGAGAGCTTGTAAGACTTTCTTTTATCAAGACTTGTATCACAATTTACAAATCATTTTCTTCCATTATTGAGATCGTCATCAATCATTGGTCATTAAAAATCAAATCATTTACAACCAGGTTGAACAAACATATATTTACATAACCATTTGGTTTACAAATACATAAATAAGTACATATCCAGTGGAAACAAAATATATTAATGAGTTAAGGGAAAACTTACACGGAGTGTCGAAAACTCTTCAACAGCTACCACTAATCAGTAAAACTTAAAAACTGTAAGGGTAAGGAGTGAGTATGAGAAAATACTCACTGAGTAAATAAAATACATACATATATACATACATACATATACACGTATTTCCAAATTATGATATTGGGAATACAATTCATAGGTCTGCATTTATGAATTGTATATATACATATTCGTTTAAATTAAATAATTGTAAAACAACTCATAAGTCTGCATTTAGTTTAAAACAATCAAACCGGACTGGTCATACCTTCTCGACCGTTACCTTAGTCGAGGCAACGTCGAAACCATTAGCGAGTCTTTTATACATAAAACCATATGCAATGAATTATTTATAAAACATAAAACTATTTTCCATGCTCGGTAAAATCATTTATTTTTCTTAAAGCATACATTTATAAAAATAATTATCCGTCTCACTGATGTTGAGCCCAAGTAATAACTTGGTGATACGAGCGACTGTCCTTAAAATCTATCAAATCCAAGATATCCCTATCAAGCTGCCAGGGCATTTATTAGGGTATCTATAACCGTACATATATGCACGGCACACAGTGAGCTTGTCATAGCCTTTCTCCCTTATACCAACCTCACTACGGCTCTACCCACCTATGCGGCCTCTCATAGATCCATTTATAGGCTACTTGTAACTATAGTCAATAAATCGACCCACTAGCCATATAATAGTATTCGGGTTTACTGGTCTCATCACCAATATAAATACATAAAACAAATCATTTTCAAACAATGATTATAAAACATATAAATCAAATTTCATCCAACCAACAATCAATACAAAATCAACTCAATACTACATTTCTTATGCAAAATCAAGTATGAATTTCTCAAATAAATAGTAACTCAAAATTCAATTAATGCTTAAAATTTAAAAATCAAGCTTCTAACGGGTTATTAAGCTTACCGGTAATAAAAATTTGAAAGAAAACTGGCTGAGTTTTAAGTATTTTGCCTGAAAATCAAGAGAGAGAGAGAGAGGGAAAGCGAGCAGGTACTACATTTTGAGAGAAGACGAAGACAAATGTAAACTAGAAAGTGGGCCAATTTGATTTTTTTATAAGTAAAATTTCATTGAGACCCTTATTCATTTTAAAATTTTGAAAATAGCTCAAAATTTTAAAAAACTTCCATTTAAACCCTATAAAACCCAAAAATAAATTTTTGATTCTTGCCATTTAGTCCTTGAACGTCTATTCCAACTTGTCCCTTTGGAAAATTCGAAAATAACCTTAAATATTTCGAAATCTTTGCAATTAAGTCTAAAATCGATTATTTTAATTTTCTTTTACTTGGTTCCTTTATCTAACTTTAAATACTTCATTTTCTTGAAAGTCTAGCCCCATGAATATAAACTCTAAAAGAAAGCAAATAATCGAAATTACCCATTGATCCAAAGGACGGAGTCCACAATCCTACCCCTCTTAAAGATATTTTGTCCTCAAAATTCTACAAACTTTATTACTGAACCAGTTAGGGGTAATCCTTTTGTATAAAATTATTAGTGTCCGATTTCTTTATTCTGCGTTAGTGTTTCGCCACAAGACTAATCACCATCATTCTCCAAGTTTAATTTTTTTTCTTGTAACATGCTTGATTCAAAATAGATCAAACATAAAAATTGTAGAATAAACCTCAAAAATACCTCGAACCAAAATTATTTGTCAAAAGTTATATTTAATTAGTGTTTCTAACCATTAAAATATATTATCAATTCATTATCATTACATCAACCATGCTAAGAACACCATTCACATCCCCATCAATAGCTACATATTTCACAGCTCAAATAGGACAAAATTTAAGAGTAATGGTTTTAATAGCCATACTAAAATTCCTATTTGAACTTAACATGAAATCATAATCTTGATAAGAGAGTTTAATTTTAAGGCTTACTACTTTGTTAAACCAGTACAATAATATTGAGTTTAGGTGTTAAAAGACTCATATATTAAAACTAAAAATAGATCAACATCTTAAGTATGACTTCATAATATCGACTTAAAATCCTTATGAACACCTCTAATAATGTTTATCACAAGTACTCCAACACAAGTACTGATTGTAATGTAATCAATACATATAATCATTACAGAACTAAAAATGTATATAACTAAATCGATTCTACAACGAATCTCCATAATCATTCTTAAGACAAGTTTAGTATACCCTTAATATAAATAAAGTGTACAACTTATTGATATCTTGCCAAGAAAATTTCGGTAGAGTCTCCCCTATAATCTGGACAAAATCAACCTGTAATTTAACATAAAATACTTCAAAAATTTCTCAACGTTCAAATATACTCCACAACTCATATACTTAAAAGCAACCTCATAAATCTCCATAGATACACATATATATATATATATATTAGTGAAATTAATTCAAGTCACCATAAACAACTTAAAAATTATCCAATTGCAAAACCACGTCAACTAATATCAATACACTACATAATAATCAAATAATTATTCTCTAAGAGGGTCCTAAAAATATTTTAGGATTGCATCAACAAAAGGATTCAATAACATCATCATATAATTCAATTTATGAATAATTACCATGACTTACATGAAAACATGATATCAGCTAGAACTTCAATTCTTTATTATTTTAATTAACGCATCATATAGGTATATATCAAATCTTGTATGTCACGAACCGATTCACCTATATGGGTATGTAACAACAACCCCATAACCTGGAATATACTTTTCACTTGTACTCTCACGATTGTGTAAGGCTTCCCAAATTTCACATTCCATCCATATATATATAAATAAAATCATATAATTGAATTATTTAACATGTATGTCCGTATATGCATACTTATATATATTCTTAACATCTATAACCATGATATTAATTTATTATTTACAAATTAGGATCAATACACAGTTTATGGATCCCAGCTAAAACCTCTTATACAGACATTCCAGTAAAGACATTAAATACCTACAAGTCTCCTACCACTGTACCCTGTAAAAGTTTAGTCTGGGGAGTAGACTCACGACCTTCTCATAATTTGTCTAATCTGAAAATGTTTTAAAAAAAATAAAAGAGTGAGTACAACTCAGTGAATAGATGGATAATAATAAATCTGAAAATCATAAAAATACGATTAAGAGTATACAAATTTTACACAAGAGATACAAGTTTTACACCATAATATAAATTATTTCCTTAAATTCAACAACATGATAAAACCAATTTCATATACAATATCTATGGCGATTCAAATAAAATATTTGAGCTCACTATAAAATTATCCCTCGAGAAATCCTCCGTTGTACATCCGGCTGACATCTTAAGACCCACAATGAACTATTTTATATTAGTATACAAAATCATTTAGCCCACTCGTTAGTGTTTGTTTGAATAAGTAGACGCGGTGCCAAACATTAACTCATCCAGCTATAACATCTCATTTGCCTTTTCCTAGAAGACAAAGGTAAAAATAGTAACCTCTCTCTTACCCCATACTCAAGTAAAGGCGAAATATGTAACATCTCTCTGACCCCTTTCTCTCGAGTAAGAGCAAAAAAATATGTGCACAGATGCGCCCAAACTAAGCATTTGCACCGAAAATCTCAAACATATTTATCATATAGTTCTCATGTCAACACAAATTCAATTTACCACATGTCAATCTATCCATAGAAATATTTCACCATCAATCAACAACCTTTGATAAAACATACTCTTACTCATTACATGTACATTTCACATATGTAATATCTTTCAGTTCCATAAATCCATAAAACAATTAACAATTTTAAAATCAATAAAAAATTTCATAATTTCATAAATCAATTTAGTATTTAAATCATTTTATTTTAAAAACTTTAAAAATTATATCCATCTACTCACCGGTAAAGCTCTAAGTCATTCGTTTCACACCATTGATGTCGCTAGCTCAGGTTGTAAA
The DNA here is from genome assembly GCA_035584115.1 of Cedrela odorata. Taxonomy (NCBI): domain Eukaryota; kingdom Viridiplantae; phylum Streptophyta; class Magnoliopsida; order Sapindales; family Meliaceae; genus Cedrela; species Cedrela odorata. The sequence continues at coordinate 2,141 of JAXCLQ010033224.1, read as the reverse complement.
TCTATAATTAATTAGTTCTTCATTGGGCTCTATACAATATGCCCAATTAAATAAAAAAAAAAACATAATATGCATACTTATCACCTAACTAAACAATACTATAGTTGAAATATTCATTGAATAAAGTTCAATTTTAGGCTAGAAATCTCTTTTACAAACAAGGCATACTCTAATGCTTGCGACAAACTTGTGCAGCACAAAATCAGTAGTGTATCTCGATCTAAATTTTTGGCAATGTACTCTATTATGAATCTAATTTGTGCCACACTTTATGAAATTGGGTTTTGACTCCTACAACCTAAGTTACGCCTAGTTTTCGACATAAAACTCATGAAAACAAGGTATGTCCTCGACAAGATGTCCATTTTCAAAACTTTCTACGATTTTTTTTCTTTGTAAAATGAGTTGATTTTTGTATATGCTATGTTCCTAGATGTCTATTTTCTATAGATATTTATGGCGCCTTAATTAGATGCCAAGAACTCACTAAATTCTCATTTTTCCTAGCCCTGCTTGGGTTTTCCAGAGACTGCCAAATCCAAATTTTAAGTCATATAATTTAGCATAATTTCACCACTAATTGCATGACCTAAGACACTTAACTTATTCATTTTTCTGCCCCTAAAACACCTATTGGGAGCATACGACAACCGCTCACATTTCGCATGGTTACGCATGCATTTTCGCCACATCGCGCACACCAAAAATCTGCCAACAACATTATAGCTATCACTTATCACCTTTCTCATACCTCATGCTATTTTCAATTTTTGCATTTTCCTTACTTAAATGTCATCAAATTATGGTTACAAAGTCAATTTACGCTCTACCTAAATTTTATCATTTCACCATCACAAGTTTTCCAAACCAAAATCACACATAACATGCATTTTCACTACCATTCTTCATATTAAAACCTATTCCCTTATATTCAACCATCACACAACATATAAATATGATGATATCATGAGAGAAATTGATGATATCAAACATTAATATGTATATTTTTTTTATAATGACTAACTTAAATAAATAGGTCCCAAATATATCTCAAAATCCTGTATGAATATGCTTGAAATTATCACTTAACATTTTATGTCCAAGTGCATTAAAAAGCCTACAGGATCGATACTTAGAGGCAACCAGATCGATACTTGGAGATCAACAGATCGATACTTAGTCTTCTCAGAGAGTTTCAAAATAATTACAAAGACAACCAGATCAATACTTGGAGATCAACAGATCAATTCTTGAAAATTTTAAAGAGTTGCAAAATAATTGAAAAGGCAACCAGATCGATACTTAGAAAACAACAAATCAATACTTGGTCTTCACAGAGAATTGCAAAAGAATTACGAACAAGACTATATCGATATCCAACATCAACAGATCGATACACTAAAACCCAGAATAACTCCATCACATACAAATCGATACTTGTGAAAGAAGAGATCGACACTCAAGATGCAAATCGTATTGTTCACTTAAAGAGATCGATACATGAAGAAACAGATTGATACTCTCTCTACTTTTAAAACTTAACAGTAACTTCAATAGCATTAATAACAAACAATAAATACACAAAATCAAGCTGTTTGACAAATGTTGCTGCACAAAAAGGATAATATAAATAGAAAATACACAGTGAAGAGAAGAACAACAATTACTTGTAATCAATATTAATAAGAATCCTTGAACAACATTTTTATACGAAAACAGTAAACTTTCTTTCTCTACTGTAAACCTTTCAAATCTTGTGTGAGAGAAATTTTCTAGTGAAAGTTTATTAAAACATCTACTCTAGTGTGAGAGCAAAAATCCAATATACATTTGTAACTTGGTATTGGGTATATCTTCACTCGTACTAAAAAATATCACCTTGGGTTATCTTTACCCGTAGAAAAGAAGTTGTAAGGTTACCCTTCACCTCAGAATGAGTGTACTGGATGTTTTTTGTCCCATCAAAACAAGAAATTAGTTGAACCTCGGAGGAAGTGATTTGCATCCAAGAGAGTGGACATAGGCTAAGATTTGCCAAACAATAATAAAATTGTGTTTGTATCTCTCTTTCTCTAATTACTGTTTTATTACTGCACTATATTGCATACAATTTTAATTGTTAAATTTTAAAAACCCAATTC
>JAXCLQ010033213.1:0-25141 GCA_035584115.1 Cedrela odorata | reverse complement strand
AAGTTTTAAGAAAATTTTCTAAACTTAGTAAATTGTTATCAAATCACTCTCAATAGCTAAGTAAACATTAATACAAATTTATTTACTCGATTTTCATTACACTGATATAATTTATAAAATAACTAAATTACCCCTAATATATAAAATGACTAAAATACCTTTAATTTAAATTTTGGGATATTATAGTGTTATCTCTGTTTTATTATTCCAACTGCGTCAAAAACTAACAACTTAGACGTAAAGAAATCATTTACAACTTTCATTGATTAATATATATTTTTCTTCTAATAATTGCCTTTAGTTGTCTAATTTCCAAATTATCAATTAATTTTTATTTTAAATATCTATAAATATAATTATATAATTAAAATAATATTTGGAGTGTTTCACGGATAACAATAAACTATGTTCATTGATTAATAAATATTTTAATGATTTTTTAAATAAAAATACTAAAATTATGTTAACACTAAAAAATATAAACTTTTTTTTTTAAACATTGCCAATATTTTATTTTTCAAAAGTGGCCATTAGTTGACTAAATTTTCATGCCATCCATTAATTTTTGGATATGGTATTAATCGAATGTTGTCAAATATAACAAATAACAACGTTTATGTGCTTATGGTATAAACTTTTCATAACGTCCTTTACTTAGAATTTTATTAAATGAAATATCTATTAATAAGGTGCATTTTGTATGTTGTGGAAAAAAACTATTTGTTAGTTTTAATATATGTAGAGAAGTTTTGGTAGTCTAACATATTTGGTAATTAATAATATAGGATATATGATTTATTTATAAATAGCATTATAACTAATGTTATGAAAGGAAAACAATTCTAATATTTAACCCACTTTGCACTCTGTGCTATGCCACCATAGGGAAGCAACCGAAACAGCGACTGCCCACAAGGAAAGTAAACAACCCACAAGGAAAGTAAACAATCTACACCGCATTTCCTTCAATATTTTTATTTTTAGAAACAAAATGATAAAGGTGAGGGTGTTGTGAAAGCATGGTTAGAAATTAACAAAATTATGGTAACATAAGAGTAGAGAAATAACGATAGCAATAAGAAAATGCAAAGGGAGAATACAAAATTTTTACGTGATCTCGGCTTTGTAGATAGAAAAATATAATTTAAGTAGCGAAAAGAGAGTTAACAAAACAGGGTTTCTTTTAGTTTGCACGTGGTAAATGGAAAATTATTTACCACGCACATATGCATGTTCTCTAATATAACAATTAACATCTTTTAATAAATGTAAGTTGTCAACAACCAAAGATATTGACCACATGCCAACGCATGATGTAAATCATGAATTTTAACCATTTGCAATAAATCGCAAGTGGTCAATAACGAAACTTTTGACAACCCGCAGTTGTGAGTGGTGCTTGTATGGATTCTCTATTTATAATAACTTGCAGAGACTGTCAATTGTGAATATTAATTTTAACCTTATATATGTGTAGTACATGGTCTTACTATCGTTGTTAAAAGCATTATTTATTGTAGTGATAGTTGCACTATCCTTAGCTTCTGTCATGACTTCTTCGAATCCAATTTCTCTATACTTTTCAAAAATAAAAATAAGTCTTTTTAATTGATGTATGGCCACATCAACCTGCATGTCTTAAGTTTGAAAGTTTATGCCAACAAAGTTAACAACAAAAAGTAAATAATGCCAAATTATCATGGCTAACAAAAACTCAAAACTCTCAATTTCAAGTATCGTTGGTTACTCAAATTCACTCTTCGTTTTAGGATCATTATTGTTTTTGGTCAAGTATACCAAAGCATCTCTTATTTTCGGAGCTTGATGTCTAATTGCATGAACACTAGCCATGTGACTCACATAACGTGTTGTTTACAATGACTTCAGCAAGAGACTTGACTTAGGCTTCACATCCTTGACACGATCTTGAAACACTTTTCTCCTCTTCGTGGAAGACGAAAACAATGAATAGATTCGTTATACCACTCCAAAAAATGATATAGCTCTTGAACAAGAGTTAGCCTTGTCACAAAGAGCACAAAGAGCAAGATTCAGACTAGGACAACCACATGGGGTGTATAAGGCTCTAGGATTTATTTCAAATAGTCTACTTTGAATTCCTTTGTGTTTTCCTTTCATATTAGATCCATTGTCATACCCCTACCCTCTTATATCACTAATATCAAGCTTCAGAGTGCTCAAAACATTTTTTAGTTCATCAAGGAGGTCTAGTTCTAACGTGTCATCCACCTTCAAAAATCCTAAAAAAAAAAACTCTTCAATCTTTGGTGCACTTGATGTAACATCTACAAATCAAACCACTATTGACATTTACACTTCATGACTAATGCAAAATCGTTAATCTTTGCTTCGTTTTTCTTTTCACCGATGTAGAAGGATACTTTCTAGTTAGATGCATGATGGTAGTAAAAGTTCAGCAATAATGATATGATTATGACCTAACAAGGAAGATATAAAGAATGACTTAAGAAGATAATCCAGATATCTACGAATTTTGGTAGCATTTGCATTTAACATTTAAACATAAGATTAAAATAATAAAATTTAGCCATAAAATTGATAAAAAGACTAAATTTACAGCATGCATGTTAAAGAATTCGATTAAAAAAATAAGGTTAGAATTTAAGATTTCTCTTTTAAAATAATATAGTAATTACTCAATATGTGTAAATTGATAATTAACTAAATTAAGATATGCATGACATGAAAATCTATCTTTATAAGGTATAAAGATTAGAAAATGATGACAATGAAAGATTTACAAAGATTCATTAGCCAAAATCCAATTTATACACTCGATTGTCTCCCTTAATAAGATTGTGATTTTTCACCAAGAAATAAGGTTTTATTCTCTTCCTCTTCCTCTACCTTTTATTCTTTTTGTCTCTCCCTCACGATTTCTCTTCCATTTTTTTCTCTCTCTCTTATATTCGTTTTTGCTCTGTGCCTTGCCTCTTCTCTTCGTATCGCTCTTTTGACTTTTGTTTTTTATAAGCTAAGTTATAAATAATGTAATTATGTGGGTTGGGCTTACTTTCTTTTTTAAAAAAATCATTTTAAAAGCTTTGCATAATTCAAAATAAAACAAAAAAAAAAATTATTTATGTCATGAAATAGACAAGTTGGGTTGAGGCTTACAAATAAATAAATAAATTTGTGCACTACTATTCTTTTTTTTTTTTGGCTTAAAATTAGGCTCTAAATGTTGCCCAAACTATACTCTATCTTGTAATAACAAATGCTCATTATACTTTTAATTAGATATAACAAAATTTATCCTGTTATAATAACTTTGAAAAATATTTTGTACATGGAAAACTTAAAATTAGATTTTACACATGTTTTTCATAATAAAATTTTATATTACATAGAACCAAAAATATACATTCAATATTAAATTTGGAAAATAAATTATTTATAGAACACATCTAAAGTAAAAAAAAAAAAAATCAATATTTTTGAAAATTCATTCATTACACAAAATAATATTCTTTAAAAGTAATATTGGAAACATTTTATTATTTATTTTTAACTTTATTAAGTAGAAAACATTTTTAGAATCGAAACCAAATGATCGCAATCTTGCACTTCATACAAATCAAACCCAATTGTCATGTCTTTTATGATTTTAACTGAAACTATGCGGTTTTGAGTTTATACGAAATTATGATTCCCATGTACGATGCATGTATAAATACATTCATACATACACGATTTTCGTGTACTCTACTCTCATATATAGGGTTATTAATTTGGATTATCGTATCGTGTTCGTATCTTTTTGTATAAAGATCAATTCAAATTCGATTTGTTTATTAATTTTGTTAAAAAATCAAACATGAATATAATCCGTTTATTAAATAGATAATTCTAATAAAATTTATTTAAACACGATTAATAAATGAATTGAAACAATTATTTTATTTGTTAATGACACGAATTTGTTTACGATTTATTTATTAATTTATAATTCGTGTTTTAAATAAATAAACGAATTAGGTAGTTCAGGCACAAATATGATAGAATTATTATTGACACATTTATTATTTAGTCAAAAATTTCAAATTGTGTGTACTTGTTACATTGTTACGTTACAAGGATAAGGTTTTATCTTTTAAGGTTTTATCATTAGATTGATTAGAATTTTGGCAGCTTCTGTGCCTTTAGGGGCATCTAGGTCTGGATATAATTTACAAAAAGTTCCACCTGCATTACGATCACCTAATAATAACTTTGATTTTCAAAACAATCCGAATTCACTGGCCGATAATAGGCATAATTTGAACCTAAATCAACCTTCTTCGATGCCTAATTATGATCTTAGGCCTCTGCCATTTGGCCAACCACCGTTTTTTCCTCAATTGACACCCTCTCATGGATTACCGATTGGTTCCCGGCAAATGTCCCAGCCAGGCCTACCTCCAGGTGCAGTTACTAGATCTAAAGGACCTTCACCATCAACATTGTCTCAAAATATGTCGCCATTAAGACCTAGTGGTCCACTTGTTAGTACACCGCCACTTTTTGGGTCTAGACCATTGCATCCGGGGTTTTTGCCCAGTTCAATGGTTAGTCCTCCATCCTGCCTTTTAGTTCAACACCTGTTATTTGTTCGCAGTCTATGGGGTTTTCGAGTGGTTTAGTTTCAGAACCAATGCCACCTTCCGATGCTCATCCAAGTTTTACCTTGTCATCTTTGCCGTTGAGTAACGATTCAATTGTGCCACCTTTTAGTGCATCTGAAGGTCCTTTGACTGTGAGTAATGGTCCACCAGCATTTTTTGGGCCTTGATTTGCTCTAGCTAGCAACGCCCCACAACCATCTGCTGGACCTTCAACAACAATGGCGTCAGTGTAGCTCCTTTAGTTAAAACAAATGAATAAAATGGGTCTATGTCATACTTGCAGGCCAAGCTTGGAAGGTCTAGTCAAGCTCAACAATTTCTTCAAGTTGTTAAGGTCTTTTTACAGCTCACCAATGAAGACAAAGAAGACACATTAGTTAGTTAAGCTAGTACATCTTTGCATTTTCCTCTTTGCTGAGCTGTTGCACCTCGTTACTTCATTATTTGCAGGCCACCACCTTTTCTTCTCTGTTTTGTTTTTTCTTAAAGTAAATTCTTTTCTTGGTCTTCGAGTCAAAAATGTATATATTAGAGAGGCCTTTTTCTTTGTAAAGTAAGAAATATATCTTCATTTTCTTGGAGAAACAAAAAGAGAACAAGCACTGCAATATTTGTTTTTCTTAACTTGGTATCTGAGCAGACTCTGAAATACTGAAATCACCATGGCTACTTCCAGCCAACACTCCAGCAGCAACTCCCACGGAAAAACACAGCCTCACAGAACCCCTAGAATGCAAATTCAAGCAACTTCTCATTCCTAATAACATAAAGCTCACCGAAGCAAATTATTTGTTATGAAAATCTCAAGTCATTCCCTCTGTTCTAGGAAATGAAGGAATTTCTTGAAAAAAAACATTACACTTCCCAAGAAGTATAACACTTCAGTTGATCAGGAAGGAAACACCATCACCACTCTGAATCTTGAATACAAGACAGAGACGAATAATGATCAGCAGTTGATGGGTTGGATTCTCTCAACTTTGAGTGAATCAATGTTAGCAGCTGTGGTGTGGGATGCGCCTTATCAGTAGAAATCTGGACAGCTCTTGAAAAGGTTTTGCTGCAAAATCAATGTTAAAAATAGTGAATCTGCCAAGTCTTATTTCATCAACAAAGAAGGAAGGCATGAAAATAACAAAGTACTACATGAAGATGAAATGGTTATCAGATGCTTTGAAGGCAGCATGGGATTTTGTTACAGATAGAGATTCATCCTTCATATTTTTGGAGGTTTGGAAAAGGACGGTGACTCAGTGACTGTGAATGTATCATCCAGAGTTAAAACACCCTTAGTTGAAGAGGTTTATTCTATGCTGCTAAGTCGAGAAAGTCGACTAGACAGTTGGAAGGAACACCAACATTTAATTTTCATCAAGAAATTACAGCCAACCTGGGTCAAACAAATCAGAACCAGAGGAGGAATTAGTCTTCTGGTAATCAAAACAAGCGACCTTACAATGAAGCTCCAGATAGAGATCTCATCCTTTACATTTTTAGAGGTTTGGGAAAAGACTATGACTTTTTGATTGTGAATGTGTCATCCAGAGCTGAAACACCCTCAATTGAAAAGGTTACTCTATGCTGCTAAGTTAAGAAAATCGACTAGACAGTTGGAATGGAACACCAACATCTGGTTTTCATCAAGAAATTACAGCCAACCTGACTCAAACAAATCAGAACCAAAGGAGGAATTGGTCTTCTGGTAATCAAAACAAGCAACCTTACAATGAAAGATGAAGAAACAGAGGCATAAATGTAACTGGAAAGGGAAATGGTCTTAAGCCAACTTGCCAAATTTGTCTCAAAATTGAGCATAGGTTTCAGCAGATTGTTGGCATAAGTTTAACAAGGAATTTGAGCCTCAGCAAGCCAAGCAGGATAACAAATCAGCTTATATAGCAACAGCTGATAGTGTAGTTAATCCAGGCTGGTACTTGGATAGTGGAGAAACTAACCATGTTACCAACTCAGTCAAGAACCCTGCCATTAATCATGAGTATAAAGGAGTGGAGAAACTTACTGTAAGTAATGGACAATATCTTTCTATTTCTCATATTGGATGTAACAAACTCAATATATCACACACACATGATCACATTTACTTGAACAACATCCTAGTTGTGCCTGACACCACTAAAAACTTTATCAGTGTTTGCCTGACACCACTAAAAACTTTATCAGTGTTTCTTAGAAAAGACAATAATGTTGTGATTGAATTCTATAAAAATTGTTGCTCTATGAAGGATCCGAAGAAGGGGAAAGTTTTTCTGCAGGGGTTGGCTAAAAATGGATTATACAAGATGCTGAGATGTCATGTGCTTAATTCTCATTCTATTAGGACAACCAATTTAGTTTTTGCTCTTTGTCTTTTAAATTTCAAAAACTAAACAAGTGATGTAATGTGTTCAGATGATTTGAAAACTCAAAAAACCTTATATTTGTGGCATAAGAGATTAGAACATCTAAGTTTAAGGGTTTTCAAAAGCTTGCTCACCACATGTACTGATCTTGATTTGATGAATAAAAGTGCTTCAATTTCTGCCTTCACCTTCTGTTATGCTTGCTAGTATGGCAAAATGTATAAGATGCCTTACAAAATAACTCAAACTAAAACTAAAGCACCCCTAGAACTAATACACAATTATCTTTGGGGACCTACTTTTATCACTTCGATCAATGGCTATAAATTTTACATAGCCTTTGTAGATGATTTTACTAGATTCGTTTGGATTCATCCTCTAACCTATAAATTTGATGCTTTCATAGCATTCAAACAATTCAAAGATAATATTAAAAAGTCCTTGAACAACAAGAACAAATCATTACAATGTGATATGAGTGGTGAGTTCAAGTTTTTTGAAAAATTCCTAATTTAACAAAAGGTTAAACTTAAGTATTCTTGTCCATACATACATCATCAAAATTGTAGGATAGAGAGAAAACATGGGCATATTGTCGAGACAAGTTTGACACTCCTTGCTCAAGCAAACATGCTTCTAAGGTTCTGGTGGGAAGCTTTCTTCACATCAGTATATTTGATAAACAAGCTTTGCATACCTATTTTAGGCAATAGATCACCCTATGAGACTCTTTTCGGATTCAAACCTAATATAAAGCTTCTAAGGGTATTTAATTGTGAATGTTTCTCTTTTTTTAGACCTTATAATAAGAATAAGTTTTAATTCTATTTTATAGGATACAGTCCATTACACAAGGGTTTTTTTATGTCTTCACTCCTCTAAGAGGAATTATATAGCAAGGAATGTGGTCTTCAATAAAGATTCATTTCCTTTTCAAACACAAGCCTTAGTTTTCTCTTCAAATACAGAGATACAAAACCTATCCTACAGCCCTATACAAGATACACATCAGCCACATGATCCATCAAACACAAACATTTACCAATCTCAACATCTAATGATTACCAAAAGCAAAGCTTGTATCTTCAAGCCTAAGTTCTCCACGGCCGAAGTATTTGTCAATTCAACTTCTGAGATTTTAAAAAATGAGAAAGAAGTACTAAGGGATCCAAAGTGGAAAGAACTTATACATCAAGAGTATGATGCCCTAGTGAAAATTGTAGAAAGTAAATGGGTGTTCAAAGTAAAGAAAAACTCGTATGCCAACATACAAAAATACAAGGTTAGGTTGGTTGCCAAGGGCTTCTTACAAACACCTGGAATCGACTAAGAGACTTTTAGCTCTGTGGTAAAACCCTTTACAATCAAGCTCATACTAAGTATTACTGTGCACAAGTGTTAAAACTAAATAGACATTAACAGTGCCTTTTTAAATGGTGAGCTAACAGAGATAGTCTACATAGACCAACCTACATATTTTGTTGATGCCAAAACTCTCCATCACATTTGCAAACTAAAAAAGGCAATATAAGGGCTCAAGCAAGCACCAAAGTCTTGGTATGACAAGTTGAAATTATATCAACTCAAAATTTGACACCTCTCTATTCTATAAGATAAATAACACAAGCATAACCTTGTTATTAATCTATATAGATGATATCATTCTCATTAAAAGCTGTCAGAAAGAAATTGAGAAACTTGTGGAGAAGCTAAATAAGTCATTTGTTTTGAAATACCTTAGAGAACTAAATTATTTCCTTAGCTTTGAAATCAGCAGGAACCATAACACATTCTTCATGAATCAAGCCAAATACATTATTGAGCTCTTAACCAAAACAAATATGTTAGACTACAAGGGAGCCTTAACACCAATTGCAGCTGGAACCAAGCTCAGCAAAGGCATGAGAAAATCCTTTGAAAATATAATCTTGTACAGGTCAATGGTAGGCTATTTACAATATGCAACAATGCCTAGACTTGAGATTTCTTTTGCTATAAATAAATTGAACAAGTACTTGAGTGATCCTTATGATTCCCATTAGAAAGATTGCAAGAGAGTATTGAGATACTTGAAGCAAACAAGACATTTTGGTCTAACCTTCAACAAGTCAGAAGAACTAGACCTAGTTGACTTTTATGATGCTAATTAGGCTAGTGATATAGATGATAGAAAACCAATTAGTGCATACTATGTTTTTTTAGGTGGGAATTTTGTTTCATGGAGTTTAAAGAAGCAATAAGTAGTAGCTAGATTAAGTGCAGAAGCAGAATACAAAGCTTTAGCTCGTATTAGTGTTGGGATGAGTTGGATAAGGTCTCTATTGGGAGAAATTCAAGTCAAAATTAAAACACCTTCTACAATATAGTCATATAGCTTAAGTGCTACTGATCTTGCTACGAATTCAATTTACCATACGAGAACCAAACATATTGAGATCTATCTTCACTTCATTTGTGATAAGATTTTCAGCAAAGAATTAGTGATTCATTTGGTTCTAAGTGAAGAGTAATTAACAGATGCCTTGACAGAGCCACAAACTCTTGAGAAATTTGAATATTTCAAGAACAAGCTCAAGGTAGAAGAGATGTGTGAGCTTGCAAGGGAGAGTTAAAACAAATGAATAAAATGGGCCTAGTATTTGCAGCCCAAGCCTGGAAGGTCCAGTCAAGCTCAACCATTTTCTTCAAGTTGTTAAGGTCTTTTTACAGCTCACCAATGAAGATGAAGAAGAAAAATTAGTTAGTTAAGCTGGTACATCTTCACTGCTGCATTTTCCCCTCTACTGAGCTGCTGCTCCTCGTTACTTCAATATTTGCAGGCCACAGCCTTTTCCTCTCTGTTTTGTTTTTTCTTGAAGCAAATTCTTTTCTTGGTCTTCAAGTCAAAAGTGTATATATTGGAGAGACCTTTTTCTTTGTAAAGTAAGAAATACATCTTCATTTTCCTGGAGAAACAAAAAGAGAACAAGCACTGCAATATTTGTTTTTCTTAACTCCCATCTCAGGCACCAAGCATGCGTTCTGTCCTGGGAAGTCCAGCACTGAATGTATCAGCTGATGCTTCCTTGTAACCACTGTCACCATTTTCTGCTGCTCCTCGAGGCATACCACCACCTGTAGTATATGTTATTATATTGGGTAGTATATTCCAAAATATACTACTATTCCAAATAAAAAATAAATGGGTATTTGGATTCATTTTAATGATTGCATAAGATGTTATTTTTAACATTTATGTTATGATTTTGGATCCTACGATCTTATAACCTTTTATTGCATAAAGTTGTTGCATAAAGTTATGGCATAGGTTGGTTTTTGAATTTAAAATAAGAAATTGATGGCATTGAATCAATTTTGTAAGTTACAAAAATAAATTAAATTTAATTGTTTAAATTACAAATAATTTGAATTCAATTTCAACCATTAATTCTTTGTTTTTGTAACAGTCATACTTTTGTATATATATAAAAAAAAAGAGAAGAAGTAAAAAGGGATTAAACGGAAAACAAAATAAAATACACTTACCCATCTTCCTTCTTTGTTTATATTGAGTTTTTACTGTTGTTCTAAGTCGTTGTAATTGAGAGTACACCCTTGCAGCAGCGTAGTCATTGTATCTTGGAGTGCAGTCCGCGTTAACCTCCTTATTGCCCAGGGAAACTAACCTAGAGGGGCGGAATCTGTTCTTTAGGACAGTGAGTTCACGCCTTGGCTGTGTTTGCTGGTTTCTTATTTCAGTTGCTGTGATACCGCTTCTCTCATTCGGTCGGGTGCTGTATTGTTCCTGCTGTTGCGTGTTCTTGCAAGCATCTGCTGCTTTTCTCCTCTATTCGTTTGTTGCTGTTCAATTGCTGCTATTTCTTCTGCCCGCTGCTTCAGTTGGTGTCGCTAGGTTTCTTTCCTTTGCTGTGTTGCTGCTGTTCTATTCACCTGCTGCGTTGTCCGTTTACTGCTGTCCAGTGCCTGCTGTTTCAGTTGCTGTAAACGGTTTTCTTTCCTTTGCCGTTGCTGCTGTTCTATTCATCTGCTGATTTCCTTGCTGTGTTGCTGCTGTATTACTGCTGTGTTGCTGTTGTGTATCTCTTGTTTACCTTGCTGTTTTTGCTGGGTTGCTGCTGAGTTCCTTTGCTGTTTTCGCTGAGTTGCTGCTGGTTTTCCTTGCTGTTTCACTGCATTGCTGCTGCCATTTTCTAACACCACCACCCCCAGGTTCGCTCTATGGACTACATACGGGGCAAATGCAACCCGAGCAGGTAATCACATAAAGTTGATAAGAGGAATTTTATTTTGTTTATCGAGTTATGGTTCAAATGAAACGTAATTTCTTGTTTGATTCATAATCTGAATTTGGAATACTATGAATTGTTCTAGGTGACTCTACCTCATTCAGTTCCTTGTTCTGCTCAAACCCGGGAATGTTTGGAATGCCTCCATCATTACCAAGTCAATCATTGACTACCATATCCCCTGCTATGGGCCAACCTGGAACCCACTGGCCAGGGCAATCAAAGGTTGATCCTCATCAAATACCACGGCCAGAACCAAGTTCCTCAGTAATCACATATGAAACACATCAAGGAAATCAGGCTAATCCTCCTCCGGTATACTATTTACTGTCAATCTAATAGAAGGAAAAATTACTGGATTTATTTTGCAACTTGTTTATTTGTTCTGAATATTTATATGCAGTTAGCTGTTCCTTTTTCCACCTGGTTTCTTTGATCCTGTAATTTTATTAAATTGCTCATGAATGATTTTGTCCATTGTAATTTTCTGATCTCTTATTATTTTCCAAAGCCTGCTACAACTGACTTCATTATGATAGACAAAGGGAATTGCTGTCCGCGATACATGAGTTGCACAATCAGTCAGGTTGAGATCAAGTTTATAATTTGCATGGGATAAAGTTATTTTTTGTGTGCTGTAATATCTTTTTTAAAGAACATTGATCTCTATATCATTGGACAGTCATAAAGAGATCAATTTCATTGAACATTAGTAATAGTGTTTTAAATGAAAATTAATAAAATCATATTTTTATCATTTTCTCTTTGATGCAACAGGTCCCGTGCACAGTTGACCTTTTGGCGACCTCAGGGATGCAGTTGGCCTTGCTGGTCCAACCTTTGACCTTTCTCATCCGTCCGAGGACGTTATGCATGAATTTGATGAAATATACCTTTAATTAGGGATAATTCCAGTATACAATTACATATATTTTGCTTGTGAAATAATAACTTCATCATCTGTTTATGTTATGAATTTCACTTGCTATAGATTGTGGACTTTGGGGAAAGTGGTCCTGTTCGATGCTGTCGTTGCAAAGGATACATAAATCCTGTTATGAATTCATTGATCAGGGAAGGCGCTTCATCTGTAACTTGTGTGGTCGGTATAAATCATTGCTTTACTTTTGTTTTCATTATTCAGCATTTTGGTGAATTTTACATGTGTTGCATTTGGGTTTGTTTGCTGTGTTTAGTTGAGCTTACTGTCTTCTTTTGGTTTGAATAGTCCTTTTTACCTTGGTTTTTGCTCATTTTTTTGGAAGTTTGTTGACTCGCTTACTTAGATCTAACTGTTAACTCGTTTGAACTTACATGGTCAATTCCTGTTGTGCAACTTCTATCAAGGATAACTTTATTCCTAGGGTTAATAGCACTTGAAATTTGTTGAGCTTTAACATATAACTGACATCTATTAAGGTGGTGACATAATGCACAAGGACCTTTTTCTTTTTGTGCAGGATTCACTGATGAGACTCCTCGTGACTACCATTGCAATCTAGGTCCAGATGGTAAGCACAGAGATACTGATGAAAGGCCTGAGCTATCTAGAGGAACTGTTGAATTTGTTGCTTCAATGGAATATATGGTCAGTTAATTTGACAGGTTGTTGGTGTTGTCTTGTGACCTTCTATTCTGACCACCAGTTAACTCCCGACAGTAGGACACTATCAATGTTGTTGGGTTCTCTGTGTCTCCACTATCAATCATTGAAAACTATACATGAATACTTACACACACAAAGATTCACTCATCCGGGTATCCGGATTTAGCATATTATCCGCACTTGTCATGATCATTTGTTTGCAATTATTTTACTAAAAAAAAAGCTACTTTCTTTTTGTTGTGATCGTGCTCTCTCTTTTACCATCTCATTTTCTCTCTCCGGCTCTTTAATTTAAACTTTTTCTCTTTTTATTTTCTTATTTGGTTCATAGGGTAAGTAATCTTTTGTCTAAATGTCCCATTTGCAGGTTCGTGATCCAATGCTAGCCGTTTATTTTTTCCTCATGTGTCCGTAAATGCAATACAGACTGCTGCAACTGCTGTAGCTTGCAGTGCAATCACTCAAGTTATTTATGATCTTCCAGTGAGTTTCAAACCTATTCTTGTTTAGATTGATTAGATTTTTACACAAGCAAATATAATAATTTTATGATTATTTTTAATATGCATGTAAGTTGTTTAACTAAATATTCTCAAGGAAACCTTGTAAGGTTGTTGTCACAGAGAAGGTCTAGGTATAGTCTCTCTCACTTTGCTAAATTTTACATAAATATGTAAGCTATGTTTTCGAACTTGGGGAAAACAATGGCACTTCTGCTTCTCTAAATATGAGATGGTGCAAAATGGGCATCTTCTATAGGCAATGGTTTCATTAGAGATAACCTGCACCTCTCAAGTTCAAAATGGTTGATGTATTGTTTTATTGATGCAGGAAGGTCCTCGGACGATGGTGGGAGTTGCTACATTTGACTCGACTATTCATTTTTACAATTTAAAACGTGCATTGCAGCAGGTTAGTTGTTTGTTGAAACTCTTCCCCCTTTTTTCTACAGTTTAAGTTGCTGTGTTGAAATTATTTGTCTTCATTTTCTTAAGGTACTGGATGCTTTTTGATTGAAAAAACTTCATATAGTTCTGTTTGGAAAGTGTAATTTTGAGAACAAAGGGAAATCTGCATCTGTTGTATTCAGTTTTTTGGTGTGGCAACTCAGTCTTCTGCAAAGAATTCTGCATAATCACGTATATGCTTACGAGAGACTGGTCTCCTTCAAGGCTTTTTATTCATCTAAAGCGCGAGGATCCTATTATGAATCTATGACTACAGACATTGGTTAGATTGGCTGAAATAGTTACACAATTCACAATGCTGTACCAGGAAGAAGCTTGGTTTGGGAGACTTTGACAATTTGTATGTGTAAAAGAAGTAAGATTCTTACTGCTGCTATGGCTCAAAAAGTAATGGTATTTTGGTCCCTCACCTCCCCAATCTTCAGAGGCACCTGGCTTTGGGGTTGGAATTAGAGATCATTGTGTCTGATCATTTCCGAGAGCTTACACGTTTATATTTCTCATCTTGTATTCAATTTCTACAAATCTTTGAAATTATGGCTAATATCATATGAATTTCATATGCTTCATTTCAAGGCAGTTACTGGTTACTGTATTTCACAATTATTTAAAAATGTTTATCGGTGATTTAATGTTCCATTTGTGTTGCAGCCATTAATGCTAACCGTTCCTGATGTGCAAGAAGTGTACACTCTTCTTCAAACAGATATTGTTGTTCAGCTATCTGAGGTTAGCTCTAGACTGTTGGTTCTTTATGGTTTTTTTCTGTAGTTATATTGTTGAAGTCAACATGTTAACGATGTCTGATGAATGGATCTGTTCATGTTTTGAGAAGTTTTGAATATTTATAGTAACGTTGGTATTGTTTCGAGGATGTTGTGCCGCCAACATTTAGGGTTGCTGCTGGAAAACATCCCAATGATGTTTCAGTACAATAAAACTGCAGAATCGGCTTTTGGTGCAGCAATCAAGGTATGCCATTTATGGAAGTTTATAGTATACATTTATTGTGTGTGCTGTGTGCTTGTCAAATTGGTGGATGTTAAACATATTAACCTTTCAGTGGGGGCATTTAAATGAAATGTGTCATGGGTGTGCAGCCCCTTTTTGGCAGTGAATGATGATGGCACGGGATATGTGAAGGTCTATACCCCTTGCGACCCACCAACCTATTCCACGCAATGGAGTGGTTCTGTGTTATATAGGATAATATTGCCTTTAAGGCCTATGTTGAACTATTGTGAGGCAGCACTTGAAAGAGACTATCAAGGACTTATTATTGGAGGGTAAACTGATTTTGAATTGCTAGGAAACTGCTGGGAAAAATGCTTAAGGATGTAAACGTGAAGGAAAGGTGGGACAGTTTGGAGGTGCAATTAGGTGACGCTAGACTTAAATCCTGATTGGTCTTTGAGGTTTTATTCAGTAGTTGAATGTTTGATAAAGAAAGAAGTCGGCATTTCAAGTGTAGGCGGAGTGGTTGACAAGGTCTGTGTTTTTAATGGTAGATAGATATTTATTTAGTCATAAACATCTAACAATTTTGTTCCTATTTCAGGCTACCTTCTAGCAATGAATAGTACTGGAGGGAAGATTCTTGTATTTCAGTCAGGCAAGCTCACAAATCTTCAAACCTGTTTCTCTTTGGCCTCAAAATATACGACTCCAGTCCCATGTTTGTTTTAAGTTGGTTAGTGCAATCAATTATGCATAGCCTATTCTAACAGTTTTTAAGCATAGATATCTACAAAGAGACAAATGCTGTCACTCTATTATTTGACGTCACAAAGTGGGCAATCAGGCAGCGCTCTGGAGGCATAAGAGGCTCAACTAATTTATCCATATTATAAACAAAATCTTTATCATGAATTAAAAGAAAGACTTTAAATATGCTTGATCAAATAGAGGAAGGTGGCAAAAGCTGCACCACTGCAGTTTATTTAATCACTTGGCAGGAGGAC
Organism: Cedrela odorata; assembly: GCA_035584115.1. Lineage (NCBI taxonomy): Eukaryota > Viridiplantae > Streptophyta > Magnoliopsida > Sapindales > Meliaceae > Cedrela > Cedrela odorata. The sequence goes on along the minus strand of JAXCLQ010033213.1, from coordinate 9,314 downwards.
GTGTTTCTCCAAGATTTCCTAACAGCTAATCCTCCGGTTCACAGTTTCAGCTCCATCAAAATGGTGGTGTATGATGTAAGAATCGGAAGTTAAATCCCTTACCCCCTTTGGTCTTTTGGGTCAGTCAAGGAGCTAAGGCATAGGAAGATGAGTGGAGCATTTCCTGCATGTTTTTCACCGAGTTGTATGATCCAGAGAAAGATGCTCATTCAAAGCCCAGCCTTGCCCAATATTGCAATGTATAATAGGGACGTTTAACTAGAAGGCTAGTTTGGGAATGACTTCCACCCGGTGCACCCACTTTTGATATGGGATTTATTCACAGTAGGATAATTTTTTTTGCTAATTTGTGCGGATAACTTGTTGGATGACTTGTTACAACTTGCAAAGCTGAAGGCATCACTTGGTTTTAAAGACTAAGATCAACAACTAACAAAATAATTATATATATATAAAAAAAAAAAAAGGATTGATTCTCTAGTTGGTTCAGGTCAAGCAACCAAGAACAAAACCTGCCTTGAGGATTTTGCGATGCATTAATATGGAACACAGTAAGATTCAACAAAAGCAGCCTAATTTCTCCTGTTTGTCTTGGTTCTCAGGTTGAGTTGAATTTGAGTTGCAGCCCTAGAATCAGATGCTGAAAATATGACCAGAAAAATTATTATTTTTTGTAAATTAAACCGTTTAGGTGCTGGACAGGTTACAATACGAAGTGATACAGAGTTTGTTTATTAGCTTTCTCTTTCAGCCTGTATCTAAAGCATTCCTAAATATATTTTTTTCTTTGTACTGGGACGCAGTTGTGGGCTAACTTTTGTATCTTGGATTGGCTTCTAGAGCTGTTTATAGTTATTTCTTAGAATTGTTCAGTATAAATGTTCATAGCAAAAATGTTCTTCATAAGCAAAGAACTACATGTGGCCAGAATTGCCTTGTTGATCCTTGCTTGTGAGATGCAGCCAGGTATTATCTTTACAATGATCTACCGGATCATGATAACCCCTTCTCAGCTCTACCGGATCCTGCTAAGCTTTACAATGATCTTAGATGGAATATCACCAGGCCCAAAGGATTTGAGGTTGTCATGCTTGTGAGATGCAGCCAGGTATTATCTTTATGATGTTGAAAATTTGTTGCCGGTTCTCTCACTATTAAGATTATAATTGCTGTTTTCTACATAAGTTCATTATAGTAGTGTGCCAACTGCTTCTTTGATGTTTACAGGGTATTAAAGTCGAAGAGTACCCTGGTAACTTTTGAAAAACAGTTCGTGCGGAGGTTGACCTACCCGGGGTTTGTACTTTTTCATTCTTTTCCACTAAAATGGGCAACTTTTTAAATTTGTCACTCAATGATGCTTATGACTTTCATTTCTATATCATGATTGATGTCGACAGTTGCTATCAGTAACACTATTGCAAAGAAATTTGATACTATGATTGAGGGAAATGCGAGGAAATATTACCATTATGTGCTGTGAAGGGAAATCGAACTCTATTAATGGTTATTATTTGACCTAAAATCACAACCCAATTGTATATACATGTAAGTGAAAGAATTTTGGCAGGCAAATGACCATCTACTTTCAAGTCGACATTATGAGCCACTGACCTCTACTTTTAAGTTTCCACACTCCCCAAATCCCACCCCGCCCCATGCACTAGCTGAAATTAAAAGATTCCCCCTCCAAGCTTCTACGGCAAGGGGCAAACCAACTGGGCTATCTCCTTGAGGACATACAATTGACGACATACAATTTTTATTTATTTTTAAGAACAATGAAGAATGCAGTGCCTTGGAATTCCTTAGTTGCAGGCCACAAGGATGCATGGAAACGGATTCTATCCCTTAAACAATTAGAATCCTCTTCTATCTTGCCCCCCAAAACATGACCATTTCTTTCCTTCCAAATCAAACGCAAAAGAGCAATGACAACACACTTCCACAGAACTTAGTTCTTTTATCTTTTCAAAAAGGTTAAATGTTCTTCATGAGCAAAGAAGTACATGTGGCCAGAATTGCCTAGTTGATCCTTGCTTGCAGAAATTCAGCCCACAAATTAAGCCTCGGCTAAGTGGAGAAAAGATGATTGTTGCCTGTTTATAGAATAATTCATCGACATATTTCTGGCTTTCGTTAACTGATTGCATTTATCATAACTCTTCAGAGCTTATTCAATCTTAACTAATCCTTTCAATTCTGCAGATTGACTGTGATAAATCAATTATGGTAACCTTGACGCATGATGATAAATTGCAGAATGGTTCAGAGCGAGCTTTCCAGGTTCCATTATCGTTTGTGTAGAGTTTGTCACTTATTTTACTGTTGAAAGGTGAATGTTTCTTGCCTTTACTTATTTTGCATCTTCTATTTTCCAGTGTGCTCTACTCTACACCACTGTATATGGCCAACGAAGAATTCAAGTTACAAATTTATCTCTGCCGTGCACAAGTATGCTTAGTAATTTGTTCCGCTCGGCTGACTTGGATACTCAATTTGCATGTTTTTAAAAGCAAAGTAATTCGGTTCCCTATATCTTCATTTTGCCTCTCTTAGTTGAGAAAGCAAATAAAAGCAAGAGGAAATGAGACAAATTGTACCTGCCTGCTCTTACCATGGCGTTGCACCTACAGCAGGAATGATTGAACAGCAGCAGCTTTTGCACCTACAGCAGAGGTGGTTAACCAGCAGCAGAGTAAGCAGGAGGCCATTGAAGAAAGCAATATATGTACCAGCATTGTACAATCATTAGCTGTAAAAATTAGTTTCTGAAATTGCCAACTGAGCCCTAGGTTTCTTTAGCCTTGCCTTGTCGATTCTTGTATATAAACATAAGTCACTCTTGTTTTAATCAATGAAAGAAAAACTTCTTCATTCCAGCTCTCTTTTCTGTTTACTGCCTTCTTTTATGCATCTGCAATTTTTCAATTAGTATTCTGTTTACTTGCACCCAACAATTTAAAAATGATGCTCTGACTTTTTTTTCACTTGGCTCCACTTTGTTTGTGATTCTTTATCTTTCATTTGTTCTACATTTCATGTTATAATTCTTGTAATTGAATATGCAAGAATGGTGATAATATTTTTTCAATTTACCCTCTATGTAGCGGTAAATGAAATCCCTTCCATTCCACTCTTGCATATTAGGGAGCAAGTGATAAAGTTTTGCATCAACGTTCTGGTTTCATATCGAAAATTCTGTGTGACAGTTTCATCAACCGGACAGCTTATTCTTCCAGAGTCACTTAAGCTTCTGCCTCTGTACACCCTTGGTACGTTTCTTGCTGCGTATAAAACTATAATTGGATATATAAATGTATACGGGGAATTTATTTTTTTCAAGCTGAAATTTCTAATTATAAACTAGACTTTTCTAAACCAATTCAAATACTTGTTGATTTTCTATTTCTTTTTCTTTTTTGTGGGTTTCTTTCTATGTAGAAGCACAACAAAGACTCTGGCACTGAAATTTAAAAAAAAAAAAAAAAAAAAAAGATAAGATATGACTTGTTATGTGAAAAGATATGGTGTAAATGTAGTTTCAATATTTTTCCCTTATCAGAACTTCTATTTTAAAGTAGATAAACTGGAGCACAAGCTTTCTGTTTTTGCTTATTTTATTTTTTTATTTTTAAATAATGTCATGTAAAGTTGTAAAAATATGAAAATCCATATCCCAAATAGGGTGCATCCATTGTCCGATCCAAGTTTTTACTGTTGAACCATCTGGACGCCGAGTTTTTTTTTCAACACTTTTGTAACATGTGATTATTTGGTTTGCTAAAAACAAGTACTTTAGTAAGTGATATGTATCACAAAAAGCTGGGATTAGTTTTATGCTTTGTAAATTTTTAATCCATAACTTACACCCTATGTGTGTCAGTTTATGCTGCAGCAGTATGACAATCCATTATCAAAGAAACTTGATGATCTAGTAAACGAGATACGGCGCCAAAGATGTTCCTACCTCCGGTGTGCTTGATTCTGCTTGTTAGATTTTCTTTTCTTTTCAAAAAAAAATAAAGGTTTGATAGCATCTTCCCAAGTAAAATGATTTCTCAACTGAATGCATTTTCAATCTTTTACTTGCTTGCTGCATGAAGTTGTGCAAGAAAGGAGATACTTCAGGTCAGTGCCATGTAATCCCTTCGTGCGAATTTGGAAATTTTAATATGCTGCTAGAGGAGTACTTGTATAAAAATATATCCATATTCTTATGAGCTTGGACTCATCTTATATTGTCCTTTCTCTATTCTGCCATTAGTTGTAATCTGGTTTTTCCCTTTCGCACTATCTTGTTATTGCCTCAATGCAAACTTCTTAATAACTTCACTCTTATCAGTGTCGTCTTAGTATCCGTACTGATGGATTCTATTTACCAATCAGTTTGTGCAGTTTGAAATGAATTTTTACCCTTTGATACCAAAAGAGATTGAACCAGATGAATAGTACTCTGTAAGTTGGCACCTTATTGGCTGAACCGACCTATTTGGCTGTTATTTTCGGCCATAAAACAAAGTATTTTATATAGATTGATGGTCAAAGAAAATCGATGTCTGAGTTGCCACCCGCAACTAACTTCCTGGTGGCAAGTTGCCATCAGATATCCCTAGGTGTGTTTGGGGAAAAATTCTCCCAATAACAATGGGAGCAGAAATCTCCTGAGTGTAGATTTTTAAAGTGAGCTATAATATTATCGATGTCAATCCAAAGTTCACTTTAGTATGGAACTGTGGAACGGTCTGTCTAAATTCTTTTAAGAGGGCTCATATTTGGTCGAATAGTCTACACATAAATTTTATCTTTCTCCACTGATAGCAAGGTTTTGTTAGAGGCGAGTTACCTTCATTGTTTGCAAATTCAATTGTTTAAAGAAAATGGATTCCAGGAAACCAAATGATGATGTTATACCAAGTTTCCTATCATTTGCATTTGATTTTTTTTCCCTATTTTTTTTCTCCAGGAATGTTGTTCTTTTCTTATATGATAGAAGACAAGGATCCCAGTGTCCCCTCTCCTCCTCCTACGTCGAATTTCTTGTGCAGATTCATCGAGAAATCCAACTGAAACTGACATCGTAATTTATATCAGTTTGGTTCTGGGATATGATAACAACTTTCTCTTACAAGCATGCAATGCACAAAGCTTACCGAAAATGAAAGATGATTATGAATCCAAATGATATTAATCCAGGTCGAGTTTCGTGTATATATTTAGCAGCAAATCTCAGGAAAGAAACTTCTTATGGTGATTCAGTTCATCTTACAGGTTTTTGATCATTTTTGTTCAGTTGAATCTGTATGTTGGAAAGCAAAACTGAGAGCTTGAGAATGTCCTTGTTTCCCTTCCCTCTGAATATATCCCTTTTCATTTTTCTCCCTTTATTTATTTATTATGTTTTAAGCATATATATATATATATATATAAAATCTAATATAATTTTAAAAATCACCTATTTATTGTGCATTTAAATATTGTTATTTTATAATTAGTAATTTTTTATAATAAACATTGTGAATTAAAAAAGTATTAAAATTTCAATAAAACATATTCTAGACATCTAAACGACACCGGATTAATTCGTGGGAGCAGGCTAGAAAAACCCAGAACCCTCCAGCAAACTCGCCATCTCAAATTCCCAAACCCTTCATATACCGTAAACCCGGTATCAAAATTCAAACAAAAATCGAAAACTAAAAAATAAATTATATCAAAAAACGCAAACAGAAATGTTCTTCTTCTTTGTTGGGGGAGTGAATCAGCAGGTGCGTCAGGTTCTGAAATCCAGTGCCGGCAGGTGCATATACTGCGGAACGAGAGCCGATCTCGTTGAATACGAGAAGGTTTTAAAGTTGTTCTTCGTTCCCGTTTGGAAATGGCCGGGGAAAGAGCCGGCGATGCATTGTAATAACTGTAATCTCTTTTATCCTCCCGGATTTTCGACGACTCGTCGTGAATCTTTGCCGCCACCAGCTGCCGTTTCTGATGTTTTGCGCTGTCGCTCTTGTGACCAAGTTGTCGAGCCCGAGTTCAGTTTCTGCCCCTCTTGTGGTTCTGCTCTGTAATTGTAATTTTTTTTCTTTTTAGGGATTTAGGGTTTTTGTGTGTGGGGAGTTGTGAATTTAAAAATGTTGTTGAAGATTTTATTTTTTCATTAATAAGGAAGGAGGTTTTTGTTCACGGAAACTGTCTGAATAAGATGGGATTTGTCTTGAAATGGGGTAAAAAAAACCTGGCCCTCAGTTTTTACTTTTTCACAAATAAGGACATGTTTTGTTTATTAGTAACAAATGGGTCCCTAACTCTATTGCAATCCGAAATGCCCTTTTAAATTAGAATAATTAATATATCATTCAACTAATAATATTACTCACATATTCATAATAAATTAATTGATTTACAGGTAATTCGTTATTGTAAGATCAATCAAATTGTTATATTAACATTGATAAACATGGATGAAACAAATGCACAACATATAATTTTATAAAGATTATCTTGATTCATTTACAAACAATTCATTATTGTATAATGGACCCAATGTTATAATTACATTGAGAAAGAAGGATAAAACAAATGCACAATACATATTCTTATAAAAGTAATTAAAAATTTTTTTTATTAATTACTTATAAAATAAGAGTTCTACGAAAATGACTTTATTGATTTTTTAAAATATTTTGAAAGAGATTATAAAGGTAATTTTGCAAAACGTGTTAGAGAAGTTTTGTGAAGATCCCCTCTAATGATAAGTTAAATACTTTAATATTGTGTATTTTAGTATTACAACAATAATTTTGTTATTATAATTGAGTTAAGAGATCTATTTGCTGTATAGATAAACAAAATTGATTTTATTTTTGAATATGTAAAAAATTAGGGATCCATATGTTATTATTCCAACGGAAAATTTAGGCAGCCCCCCTGTGCTGGAAATGATTTTTGATTTCTGCAGTGTTCAAGTAGGTTTTACTTCTATTGCCTTTCATTTTCTTCTTTGGCACATAGTACTGGAGAATTTTCTGCAACTGTTATTGTTCACTGGTAACTACTAACTAGCCAAACCATAGTCCTCAAATCATAACTGTTAATCTCCAAGTAATTGCAAATCTCGGATTCTCATTGAACATAGTAATGCTGTAATAAAACAGAGCTCACTCACTCATCAGCCAGGAAGAAGGGAAAAAAATTGACACACTACACAGAAACAATATATGTACAGCTTCACTAGACGGAGACTCTTTTATGTCTCAAATAAATTCACAGTTGCCGAGGTGTCTCCTAGGTTTTCCTTCGCGAGCACCAAAACTAAACCGCGCAACTTCAATGGTTAACGGTTCATTATTTGCAAGTTTTGCTCCAGAGTGCAGTTGAGATGGAGAGTTTTGGTTGTGATGTGAGCATAGAGTGGAGTCAATTTATTTGTTGAATGTAAAATTTACATTGGCTTGGTGAAGGGTAATTGCTTAGCTCCTTGTTCCAAAGCTTTTCTCCACAATCTATACCTAACCCCTAGTTTGTCATAGCCTACTGGCAAATTCCAGATGTTTGCCCCGTTAATCATTCGCTCTTGCTGGCCAACAACAAGTCGCAGATCCTCATTCAACACCTGTGTTGATTGATTGGTTTCAAGAAATTAGGCAAGCATTTCTAAGAAAGAAAACACAAGTGCACAAGCACGTACTAGTAGGAACAACTTTTTACCTGTTCTGCAAAATACCTCCATACATATTGCATTAAAGGAATGTGTTTCAGCACGGGAGCGAAATCAAGTGACATTCGGTATAGTAACCTCGTTTTCTTTCGTGACGAAGGTAAGCAAACATGGAGCTGGTGAAGATGTGTTGTGCACTGTTGGGTATTCTGTCCCTCCAATTTTCCGGGCTTTGAGATACCAATGGTTGATAGCACCATACATGGTGGTCGGAATTCCATATCTATCGGATAAGGGTCCCAATATCCTTGGAGGCCGGATGCAGGAGTCAAAAATTTCACCAAGCTGAGAATTCATGCCATGCATGAAACAAAGCAAGAAAAGTGAATCCACTTTGCCCCAGATAGAGAGAATCTTTCAAATTTTTCGAACTCCAAAATTACAGTGAAGACCATTAATTTTACAAACCTGGGAACACTCCATCCCTTGGCAAAGGTGGAAGTGTGAGTAAACGGAGCATGTGCAAGATCCAAAAGGTTATCTAGAAGTAGCCCGTGTTCAATGGGAAGTTCCATGACAATCTGCCATCAACGACACGAGATATGAGAGGATATATATCCTTCTAAAACCATGCTAGCATGATTCATGTGCCTCTTGCATTCACAATTATCTGAAACAATTACAATGCCTTTATATGATACCTCAGCATGGATTTCAAATCCTGAAGGAGGCAGTAAACAAGGAAGGCTGGCTGTTGGAGGGTCATCACCAGGCCAAATCCATATCATTCCCTCTTGTTCAAAACACGGCAATGATTTTATCTTCACATTAAGCAACCGCGTAGACGGCATTTTCTCGCATTTCCCATCTGTTGTGTATTCCCACCCTGATATTTATTGGCAACAAATTTTTCACGGGTCAGTAACATTCATTATAAGGCTTTTTTTAATGTCAAATATTGAGCATAATCTTCGAAGAACAAATATTTCTTACTGACCATGGTAAGGACATTGGATGCGGCCTTCATTTACAGAACCGAGGTGAAGCGGACATGCTCTATGCGCGCATGTATTCTGGACACATCCAGGTTTCCCGTCTTTACCGCGAAAGATAACCCATGGTTCCTCAAAGCAATCAATTGGAATCTGAAGCAGAATGGTAATATATAACCCTTGTTATCTAAACTTCTTAAAGCATACGGAGACGAGATATACCGTGGCAAACTGGCGATGCAACAAAATTAATGTAACCAAAGGTAAAAGAAATGAAAATAAAGAAAGTGTAATCCTTCTTATCTAAATTATTTCCCTTTCCCAAAAGACAAGCTTGCTTATATTGATTAAGAAGCAAAACTCTAAAAGACTTACCATAGTATCATCCTTGAGATCAGTGGAGAAAGCAACTGGGTACCAAAAGTTCTTTAAGCGGGAATTGTAAGATTGAACTGGACCTGAGATATTCAAGCTTTTCCGGGGCAATTTTTCCTTCACAGTAGCCGGAGATTGCATAGAACTACTTGGAGAAGCGCATGTTTGAATTTGATAAGCTTCAGAAGTGCTTCTATCTTGTAACAGCCTATCATTAACCAATTCTTCCATGTAAGCTAGTTTATCCAAAGCGGTGGAAACCCTCACTTCGGATATATGAACCTGTTGTT